>JAGKTI010037657.1:0-10852 GCA_018397915.1 Birgus latro | reverse complement strand
TCCTTAAGTAACTTCAAGGTTCCGTATATATCCCTAAGGTTCCTTCCAAGGTTTCGTACGTAGCTCCAAGGTTCTTTAAATATCTCCAAGACTTCCTACGTAACTCCAGACAGGCGAATCAAGAAAGCCCATTTGTTTAGAGAGAGCTATGGGTACGTTACTCCATGGCTCCGTACGGAACTCCACTGCTCCGTATGTAATTCCATGGTCCTGCACGTAACTTTAAAAACCGGCCTCATACGTAACTATTCGTACTCTGTTCCGTATGTATTTCCTAGGTCCTGTACGTAACTTAATGGCCTCATACGTAACTGCTCGTACACACCATCTTCCCTAACTCCCTGATCTCGTACACAACTTGCCAAGGGAGTGAAGCAGCAATATTTCAGCAGTCGATTCCCTGTGCTAACTCTTTTCTTTTTTTTATAAACGACAATAAATACGGAAAGATTTGGCATTCTCCTTTCTTTGTCCTTCCTCCGAAAAAAAAATGACGGTAATTTCTCTCCTGTAATTAATATTTGTTTTTTTTGCGATGAGAGACAGGAAGATATTTTACTTTCCTTGTCCTTCCTACGAGAACAAGAAACGACTTTAAGAGGACGTTAACGAGACACGAGGACATTTTACTTTCCTTGTCCTTCCTAAGAGAACAAGTAACAATTTTGAGAGGACGTTAAAAGGACACGAGGACATTTTACTTTCCATGTCCTTCCCACGATAACAAGTAACAATTTTGAGAGGGCGTTGGCTGCAAGTTTGTGAATCAGCACTAAACCCTCTGAATCCGGTGACTCAGTTTTCGTCAGGCAACCACCAGACTATTTTCCTCAGCTTAAGTGAGAGGGTTGTGAAGGGGTAAATGAATGCTATATTTTCCCCACTTCGAAAAGACTCCCCCAAGCTCAATAAAATCGCTTAGAAGGAACACAAACGACAAAATAATAATAATAATAAAATAAAGAAAAAAATAATTGCCCTTCAACGTAACTTCAGCTCAAAGAAATAATTGACCTCAACGTAACTTCAACTAAAACAACCAAGAAGGAAGAAGAAATAATTGTTCTCGAACTAAAAAAAAAAAAAAAAAACTAAAATGGCATAGAAATAATTGCCCTCAACGTAACTTTTGCTAAAAAAAAAAAAAAAAAACTAAAACGGAAGAAGAATCAATTACCCTCAACGTAACTTTAACTAATAACAAACTAAAAAGGAAAAAGAAATAACTGCCCCCAACGTAACTTTAACTAAAAACAAACTAAAAGGGGAAAAAAAATAATTGCCCTCAGCGTAACTTCCACGGGCCCACATCCCCACAAGGCCTCACAGGAAAACAAACCCCTCGCCTTAAGAGCTCCAGGGACTTGATATTTGTCTGACCTCTGGCAGGGGAAAAACACACATTAGGACCCGGCCAAAGAGAGTATCGGGAGAGAGGTCTAGAATTTGATTACCTTTTCTTCTTCCTATCTGAATAAAATCGTCAGAGGGTAAACAAAATTCAACCTGAGAACGCAAAGGGGACGCCAGACCCCAAAGTTATGATGTTATTCACGAAACATATGATGTATTTCAGAAGTACAGTATGATCTTTATGCCTACCAAACTAGTAGAAGTATGGTGTTTATGCATATCAAATTATTAGAAGTATCATCATTATGCCTATCAAATTATTAGAATTATCACCATTATGCCTATCAAATTGTTAGAAGTATCATCTTTATGTGCATCTTATTACTGGAAGTGTAATCTTTGTGCCTATCATATTTCCCATCTAAATACGGAGAATGGGGGCTCTGCCCCCCACATCAACACGAGGGGAAGACATTAGTTGTACTTTCACTTCCCTACCGCCAAGGATGTATCATACAAAAAAAAAAAAAAAAAAATACATAATGCACTGGACAACGCGAGTGGGGGAGGGCTTCATCTTTCCATAAATGACTCTTTTATTTTTCTTGTATCACCGCCAGATTGTTACTCAGTCTAGGAGCGACATTTCAGGATTAAAGGGGTATATTTACTGTCTAGTCTTAATTAGCCTCTTTAACAGAATTCCTTCATAACTTCAATAAAATGGTGTGCGAGAAACAGGAATATACAAATGATGTACTAAGTTTAAATTAGTGGCATGAAAGAATATGCTGTCACGGAGAGGACTGATGGAGCTAGGTCATGGCGAATCCGGATGAACTCTGAAACAAGCGTCAGGGAACAGACTGATGCGTAATGAAATACAAAACCAAAGTAGGTAAGATGAGAAGTACAATCATAAGCAAAAGTTCGTAGACAATCCTCCGCCAGCACTGTGCTCTGCTTTCCATATTTCCTACTTCTCCCCAAACGACAGAGTACTTTCCCTTCTCATACCGTTCTATTATGTGCTTAATATCGCTGTCACATAAAAAACTTTCATGTAACATCCTCCACTGCCACAGTCGGCTGAGAAGAGTCGGCGAATTTTCTCTCATGCCTGTACACGAAGGGGGACTGCTAAGACTGGTAGCAGGAAATGAGATGTGATACAGATTTCCAGCCGGATACTTGGTCTAATATGTATGGGAACAGAGGAATCAAGCGAACAAAGTGGAAATGAATGATAACTTAGTAAAGCACTTGGATGAAACATTATTATTATTTATAGTAGTAGTAGTACCGGTAGTAGTAGTAGTAGTACCGGTAGTAGTAGTAGTAGTACTGTAGTAGCATAGTCCAGAGTGGCTACCATTTTCATCTCGCATGGTTCCCCATATTTGTGAAGGCTGCGATATATCGCTCACGTATACAGCCTCTGTACAAATACTTATCACATCAGTGTAACAAATCAATTAACCTGGTGGAGTACATGTGGGTGGGAGCAGCAGCAAGAGGAAAGGTGGAAAACTACATGAGGGAGGGCTGCCTAAAATCCATCCTTAACGAACTTTGCGATTAGGCGTCCGTGAACTGATGAAAAAAGAATTAAAAAAACACGGAAAAGAATGAAACAGGATATGTGAATGGGTAGAAGAGGGAGGGCAGCCTAGTTTGGAAAAGTGGTAATGTGATGGAAAGTTTCAGAATCAACCAGCTAGAATAAACTCTGGGATTAGCAGCAGGTAACAGAGGAAAATAACTCATACACATTATAAGAGAATAAATTGGAAGAGCAGGTACCCTACGTTGAGAAAAATGGAACTGTGATGGAGATTTAGTCATTTCAATCAAATAATGTATTTTTGTACTTTATTCCTGCTACTACCAAACGATTTTATTCTGCGTATGGGTGTTCTTAGTGGATAAAGGGGTAATGAATGTTGTATGTAACTCCTTTATTGAGCGAAGACTATCTGACCTGAATAAAATCTTTCGAAAACATGCCTAAAAAATACAGCATGTTCTTGGGTTGAAAGGTTTAAAGCAACTAGCCAGGAATACACCAGGATTGGGCATCAAAACAGAATCATACAGAATATAAAATTGTTTGTGTCCATCACGACTTACAAAACAGTTCCACACGATTCATACGAGCATTCAAATTTAATAAAACAATAATAATAATAATAATAATAATATGAAGTAGAACAAAACACTAATACTACTATTTTCCAACCTAAAGCGACCTCCACCCATACTTAACTGTGTTGTGAAAAATATATGGTATTTCACAACATGGTCAGTGGCCCCAATCACTACTACTACTACAACTACTACTACTACTACTACTAGCAGCAGCAGTAGTAGTAGTAGTAGTAGTAGCAGCAGAAGCAGCAGACAAGGTAGAAAAGTGCATGAGGGAGGGAGGGGGGCTAAAATAGTAAAACAAGACATTATGGATTATATCTTTTAACGCAACCACCCAACGTATAATAAACTCCAGGCTCAGATGCCGATAATAGAGTCAAACAGAACACATCATTGCTTCAGTCCATCACGCCTTACTAAACCATTTCACCCAACACACAAATTCCATGCCAGTATGCATTCCCATTTACAAAACTACACAACTACACTCCCAGTGGAAAAATGGTTCTGTGTTACCACTCTGAAAGGAATTCGATTAATCTCACACCCGAATATGAAAGCAGTAAAGCATTTATTTTTACAGCTTTTTTCATTTACTCTTTTTTTCAGCCCTCGAGTTGTTTGATATAAAGTGTGCAATGTCGATGACGAGAGAGAGCAATTCTGCATTTCCTGTTCTGGTTGAGATCACAGAGATTTGGCCACCATTTATTTATGTTTTACAATATTACTCTCTGTCTATCTGTATGTCTGTCTATCAGTGACTCCTTTACCGCCTCATCTGCAGAGTAGGGGCCCGGTGCCTGGCTATTTAGTTCAGATATACTTGGATGACGTATTTTTCATATGCCTGCAGTACACAGGGTTCATATTTGAGATGAACTTGGGCTACTACTACTACTACTACTACTACTGCTACTACGACTACTACTACTACTACTACTACGACTACTACTACTACTACTACTACCGGCAACTCTTGGTAGCTCGAGACGATTTTATTCAATATTGTAGAGCCTTCTCGTACTGAAAGAGTGAATCAAGTCAATATCTAACCCCTCCAGTTAGAAAATTCTTGCCAGATGGATATAGGTATCAGGATGTGGCAATAATTAGAAATGCGTCATCGTACTGAAAGTTAAGGGGAGTGACCAGTCGCTCTGTTTTTAGTAGTGTTACGTAACTCAACCTACTCTTAGATATAAACCCTTATGGTCTTAATCCGAATGAAGCTCCTTAAATCACTAAACCGTCAGGCGACCACTCACCACAATCTGTGTTTAAGTGCCTGTTACTGCATTTTTTTTTTTTTTATCCCTCTTAAAACCAAAGAAGTCTTATTGCCAATCGACCACACGAACATCGTTAATGCTGACATCAGACTCTTCCTAATTCCATTTTTCTCTACAATGCGACCTGCAACCGTGGATGTCATAACCTGGTCCTTAACTGCTCTACTGGTTGTATATGAAACAAAGGAATGCAAACTCTTACTTCTGATTACGTTTTTGCGCTTGAGTTCTGAGTTTCGGATTGCCCTTTCTCAATTATGCAATGTTATTTTTTAGCCGACTCCTGTCAAGCGTGTGACTGGAGAGCAATTCTGTATTTCCTGTTCTGGCTGAGATCACACCAGTGCACAGAAATCTGAGGAAATATTTTGGAACAAGTCGACTGTGGAACACAATTGTTTTGTTTCTTTATACCCTTTGGAGTTTAGTTCACTGAATCCCCTGTCAGAGTTTTACACGGCGTACTTTTTAACCAGATTACACAATGTTACACCTTGAAATTGTATACAGATAGACAGATAGATAAAAAAAATATATAAGATGACAGATAGATAAATGAATGAGGATGTTATGTGTAATCTAGTTAAAAAGTACTCTGAGGATGTAATGTGTAATCTAGTTAAAAAGTACGCCTGTGTGTGTGTGTGTGTGTGTGTGTGTGTGTGTGTGTGTGTGTGTGTGTGTGTGTGTGTGTGTGTTAACCTCTAGTGCATAACATCTTTTATTTTTCCTCTCGTCACTTCAAGAACGTAAACAACAATCATCAGTTCCACACACAGCCCTTGTGACCCATATCATAAACATCAACCTTGTCAATATTTAACTCGTCAGGTAATTTGTACTGATGCTTCCAACATAACAGGCTTTACTAACTAACCTCAACTCCTCTACATCATTAACCCCTTCAGAACGATGACTTTTCAAATATATCCAGCTTCCTCCTGATGATTTTGTTTAACCTGAATAAGACCCCTCGTATAAAAGGGTTGATGACGACAACATCTACTCCTACTAGAGTATATTATTTTTCTTTTTCTAAACGGAATTCTATTGTCTGGATATAGCAAGAACCTAAAATAAAATACATCCTTTAGCACCAAGTAACATCAACATCGTCTATAAAACATCGAATTATCAGATTTTTCTTACATACTCCACCAATCAATCAAATACACAGGATGTTCTATATATAAAGCTTCTCTTTCACTCCACCGAGCTATTTTTTTGCGAGTTGCAGGCACACTTCAGGCAGCGTTATTAATGTCTCTCCTGTATTATTTATTTCCTCCTCCTACTGCCACACCCAAACCCACACTACCAGACTGAGATGTCCCCACAACACATAAAATACTATAATTTGAGTTTCTGGTGGAACTCTATTAATGGACCACCCTGAGTGTATTATTAACCATACTTTATTCACCAATTTGAACACCTTCGACTATCCTCAACCAGATCATCAAATTTCCTCTCTCCAACGCTTACAACTAGGCATCACAGACCCACAAATCGAACATGCACACAATCTTCTACATCACCTACTTTTTTACTCACAGATCTTATTAATATTGATGGTGGTTTGGACGGAGGCTTTGTACTTGCTATTCTCCGCCTGACAGAATCAAACTTGTCGGACATTTTCGTTCTTTCGGTGCTTATTTATCGTGGCTTAATGGCAGACTATGACAAATTTCTACACACTCTTACCGTGGCAGAATATGACAACTTGACACCCTTTCCATGGCAGAATATGACAACTCTAAACCCTCTTCATGGCAGACTATAACACAACTCTACACCCTTTCCATGGTAGAATATAATTCTACACCCTTTCCATGGCAGAATATGACAACTCTACACCTTTTCCATGGCAGAATATGACAACTCTACACCTTTTCAAATGCAGAATATGACGCAACTCCACACCCTTTCCATGGCAGAATATAACAACTCTACACCCTTTCCATGCAGAATATGACAACTCTACACCCTTTCCATGGCAGAATATGACAATTCTACACCCTTTACATGGCAGAATATGATAACTCTACACCCTTTCCATGGAAGAATATGACAACTCCTCACCCTTTCCATGGCAGAATATGACAAAACTCTACACCCTTTCCATGGCAGAATATGACAACTCTACACCTTTTCTATGGCAGAATATGACAAAACTCTACACCCTTTCCATGGCACTTTTGCGTGACTAGCACCATACTTCAATGCTAATAGGTCGCACTCAACAATTTTAGGCCAGGTTAATGTGGACTGTGTACTGTATCATAAAAATCATCATCATCATCATCAAACAACCTCTCCATAGTACTGATGTCGGTGTGGGCGGGCGCGGTATAGTAGATGTTCCTTCTCCTCGCCTCTATATACATCATCATCATCATCATCACCATCATTCAGCTCAGTATCGACAGTGGTATCATCATCATCATCATTTTCACTTTTATAAACACTGATTCTGTACTCACAATTCATCTCAATATTGATGCTGGATTGGACGGGCGCGCTATGGTTGGTGTTCTCTGCCTGACACACAAGAGTGGCGTGTAGGTGTCGCCGCGATAGGCTGTGTATGGTGAGGGTGTTGGTGACCGTGTGGGGCTGCGGCATCTCACTCGTGGCGTCCAGCAGCTCCCCGTCCATCCACCACGTCACTCTAGGCGTCGGCTTTCCTGTGTGGGTGGACGAAGGAGAGAAGACGTTTAGCAGGACAGAATATACAGTAATGATAAAGGTGTTAGGAGAATGGGCTTCACGAACATGGAGCTGTATTCTAAGTGGCACATATTTCTTAACACCTCTTCCATAGTGACTTATTCTGCACTTTACGCCTCATTATCCTCTTACATTAATGCAAACTGTATGGACATTAAAACGACACGAGCATGTTACGGTCAAATATGAACACTAAATCACTGAGGAGGAGGTGCATAAACGATAATGTTATTAACTAATATGCAGAATAAACAGGTAAGGAGGAGGTGCTACGATGCTTCCTATGGTAAATTCAGTATGGCCAATATTCTGACACATACTGTCCGATCATGCAGGTCTAGGTTAAAGAAGCAAAAAGAACACCTCCTTTTACTGGGTCATGTTCTACACACCTCGCCTCTCAATACCACACATGCTGCAGGTGACACAAACATTATGCCACAAACACAGCACAGTCAGATGGAGTGTTCTTACATCACCATTCACTCTGACCTGCACGACTGGACAATTTCCGCTAAAACATGTTCGTTCCTGACCAGTGTTAAAAGGCCCTTCGAGGTCATGCACTTACCTCAGTACCATGGCGTTTCATTTCAGTTTATTCTTGCTGCCTCTATGCAACGTCAATCAGCTCGGGAATTACCTCGAAGTGGAAGGGTTAAGGAAGACCATATCGAACTCTTAGGTTCGAAAAGTCTCTCTTCCGCTTTATGTAACCATATGGAGGCAGCAAATTAAGGGCAAAATCATTTTTTCAGAAAAGCAGTCTACATAGAGAAAATTTTGGTAGATGATATGAGTTTACACGTGCTAACTACTTAAATGATACAGTATAGAGTCTTTTTCATTCACTTCTCACTTTAAGTTTGTCTTCAGCTAAGAAAAACACTTTCAAACTGTATCGGTTAAATATGGCCTTCATTAACCCACAACTGCAACAGGTCTCCTATAAGCCAGATAAAATAATTTGGAGATGGCACGCATGTACTGAAAGGACCAACTTACTGAAAGGATTAATACAGCGTGGTTAGCATTTAAAAAATGTTACCAACTTAAATGTGCATGATCTTTTAACCACGTATGATAAAACACATGTGCTGTTTTGGAAAACATGTGTTCTGAGTACAAGCTCAAAACAATCAACCATAAATCATCACCATCGTCATCAACCAATCCCATCTACCCAAGTAAACAGAGTGGTGCACAAGGGAAAGTAAACAAACAGACACATTGGTAACTCAAGTCTTCAAATATCTCTGCTCTGTATCACAGGCAAACAACCCTCAAGAAGAAGAAACCACGAAGATGAAGATTGGACTACAACCTCTAGAAGAAGAAAATGGGGCTACAACCCTTGTCAGATTCCTTTTCAGACAAGCTTCATCCAATTCGTCAGTTCGATACTACACCAAAAAAGAGCCATAACCTTTCTCTGTCTGGAACCAATGAAAATTCCCACCACGAAAGAAAGCCCAAACTTACCACGAATATCCGGTAATAATCTTTAATGTAGAACAAACGCCAACCTTTTTACTTTTCTCACGTTTACCTTCCACTCCGGGTGATGTTTAAGGAACTCATGGGACAAGTAATCATTGTTTGCCTTCCTTCTAACCCCCTGTGTGCTTGGAAGGGAGGGGTGCATGCAAGATCACATCACTGTTTGCTTGCCCACGGTTAGATTAAATATGCACAGGTCACATGGTTTAATTAAAAGAAATGATCTGGATTATTCTGTGAGCTACCCAAAGTCAGGAATTATTAGTTCTTGCTTGGGACAGTTCTTAGTATTCAATTTCAGTGGCACCAGACGATTTTATTCAACTGAGAATAAGTCGTACCAGTTCGAATGTTAATACCGTCACCCTTAGCCCTCTTATCATCGGGACAACTCTAGTATTCTATTGCAGCTAACGCAAGACGCTTTCATTCAGCTTACCTCCTGTGAGCTTGGAAGGGAAGGGTGCATACCAGATTATATCAGTAATTGCGTGCTCACGGTCAGACTATATATGCACAGGCCATAGGGTTTAAATAAATGAAAACATATTAAACTATTCTGTGCGTTTCCCTACCCATCTCAAAATCCCGATTGATTAGGTGAGCCCATATTAACCCTTTCATGGTCGAGACAATTCTAATATTCTATTCCAGACGATTTATTCATATGAGATGAGTTGTACGAGCCTGCGACTCTTAAATGTTGTCACCAATAACCCTTACATAACTGGGGATCAACAGTAGTAGTCAATTTTACCTAAACCAGACGCTTTTATTCAGCTAAGCGTGTGTTGCATGTGCCTGAAAGAGTTCCATCGTCTTATCATAATTAGGAAGACTAATATTCTACTCCAGCAAACGACAGACGATTTTATTCAGCTTGCCAAGGATGGGTACATGCTATATCACATCACTTTTCGCCTGCTCACGATCATTTCACAGGAGCACAGGACAGAGGGTTTAATTAAAAGAAAAAAGTACCGTACTGGATTATTCAGTGTCTTTAAATACCCATCCCAAAATCCGAAGTAAATCTTTGAAGTTTACATCACGTCTTTCATGATAGGAACAATTCTAGTGTTCTATTTACTCAGCTGAGAGGGAGTTGTATGAGACTTAAGCCCATATTCTAGTAGTTTAAGGAAGATCCCTAACACCTTTTCCTAAGCGATTTATTTTGCTTATTACACCTTACTGTCATTCATCTTGTTACATAAATCCTTCCGATATCGCCATACTCAGCACAGGTAACGAACAGAAGAGTGTTAACCAGCTATATCCAAAAATAAATCGTTAAGGAAGAGGTGTTAAGGGTCTTTCTCAACCGACGGGAATACAAGCCAAAGAGTGTCAGTACTGTCACAATTAACCCTCTCATGAACAGGATAACTCCAGTATATTGTTCCAACTAACACAGGACTATTTCATGCTGCTGACCACCTCTTTAGCTAGCCAAGGAAGGGTGCAAACAACAGTCCTTTCACATTAAACTGACCCAGATTTTCATTCTTTTGTTTTTTTTGCGAAGCTTAAGGGTAGAATGAAGATAATGCCACGGCTAAACAACCATTCCACAGCACTTCCTCGTGACTACCATCATATTCTACCATTCATCTCTTGTTACAACTAAGCATTCAAGACGGGAAGATGGCAATTTTAGGACACGTTAGAGTGAAATGGGTATAGATGACATTACTCTCTGCTCGCACAAGGTCAGATTATACATGCTCTGGCCAGCGGGTTTAATTAAAAGAAAGATATTAGATTATTCACTGCGTTCCCAAGGTACTGAATGATAAGTAAAAGAGAATTTTCTCTCTCTC
>JAGKTI010037656.1:0-10852 GCA_018397915.1 Birgus latro | reverse complement strand
GTGTGTGTGTGTGTGTGTGTGTGTGTGTGTGTGTGTGTGTGTGTTTGACAATGTAGGGAGGGGAGAAGAGTAGACTGGTTGGAGAGAGGATGCGGTGAGAAGAAAGTGGGTGAGATGCGGCGTGGGTTGGAATTGAGTGGTAGAAGGAAGGGGAAGGAGGGAGTGGGAGTGAAGTTCTTGGAGGGAAAGAGGGGACTGTAATGGGGTGAGCGAGTAGAGGAGCGGTGTGGGAGTGAATTAGGAGAGGGAGGGAGCAGTTGGGAATGAGAGAAGATGAAGGGCACTTTGTGAGGAGGGACCATAACGGCAGAGTTTGAGGTAAAAGTTGGAAGAATGTTCACAGGATAAACGACACTCCTGGGACGGTGTTTAAGAAAAGAGCAGGAAAGGGGAGGGTAAGAAATCCGGGTGTGGAGAGATGGGCAGTGGGAAAATGGGTAAAAGTACAAAGGGCAGGGGAACACTAGGTATACAGAAGAGAATGATCAGGTAAGGACGATTGAGGAAATGACTGGTGCAGCAACAGACAAAGTGATGGTGTTTGAGTGAGGCAGGTGGGCGAGGTGAAAATAATCATGCAGACAGTACAAGGTGTTCTGTATCACTGTAACTGATGCTGCACCTCGTTATTCTGCTGCTATGCGATGGAAGTAGACACGACTGCACAGTTATAGTTGAAGATAATATTATACCATTATACTTCGCCAAAGTTAAACTGAAATTTAAACGCAACATATAATCGAGAAAATGCTCAGAGAATTTGAGCCCAAAAAAGAATATTAGCTACTGTGTTTCATCATCTAAGGTAAGGTCATCAGCCTTTATGAACAGAACGTAGGTGTAGGAGCGAGATAAAAGAAAACCATCACTGAAAAGACTACTTCTAATATGCAGAATTTATATATTTCTCATGGATAGAAAAGAAAAAAAAGAGAAAAAAGTAATCATATTCTGCTTACGGTTATTGGAGCAGAGTTCGTTCATGTATGGCGATGCATCCTATAAAAATGGTGGTTGTACGGTTATATAACAAAAACAAAAATACTGCGGCCCAACTCCACAGCTGGAAGACCCTCAGGAACAACATCCCACGGAGAAGCAGCCTCCTGTGTCTCACCCTATCTGAACCCTGGTCAGTGTGATGGTATAGCACAGCACATAATTCGGTGTGTTTTGGAAAAAAAAGAAAATATGGCCGTGCATGCTGATGTTGACAAGGGCCCCTGGAATGCACTCCCCTCCGCCTTCCATCTGGATTCCCACCCAGCTTAAAACCTGGTCCATGTGAAGACAGACAAAATTTCATGTTCCAACTTCCCACGGGAAACCCATATCTGCAACTGTGCAAATCGTTTTCCGATATTAGGAAATAAAGGAATATGGCTATTCATTATGGCGTAGCCTAACGCCCGTAGTCTTGAAACTGAGGGCAGGGGTTACCGTACCCCGCTCGAAGTGAAGCTCACACCTTCAACGTAAGTTGTAATCTTGAAAGGGTAAGAGCGCACCCCTTCGTGTGGGTAGACGCAGCAAACAGTTGGTATCGCTGATTCGTTTTAAATTTAAAATATTGAAAAGAAAATGAAATTTTCTAAGGTTCATATACAATATAATCTCTTAATGTTAGCAATTCTTACCTATTTTATTATCAAAAACTGGCGTTTGTTCTTGAATACTCTTTATGGCTCTGTATACCATACCTGTACCATGGGGGAAATTCGGTGACAGACAGCTTCAAAGTGGTTCATGCAGTTAATTATAACCATCCGAATATGCCTTGGCTTATCACACCGATTTGAATTATATTTCTGCCCCAAATGATTCTTGTTGCCATTTTTCCCACCCTGAACCCCGAAAACCCACCAGTCCCCCAGGGCACTTGGGAGGGGGGGTTAACTTGAAAACCCATCACCCGCACCGAAAGTAAAGGTCAAATTCTTTCATATCACACCAAAATACACCAGAAAAATATATTGCCAAACCAAAACAAAATAGTATGGACTTGTAGAAGTTTATCGAATGCAAATATGAGACTTCGTATTTCAAACTACCTCGCTGTGCACGATTCGTCTGTTTAGGTAGTACGCGGCCATTCTTTACTGTAGGAATTATTTCATGAACTAATCAAACAATTTATAAAAGTATCAAGCACCAAATCTCATAAACAACTTTGTAGAAATACTGAAAAAAATATAATGGAACTGGATACAGTATCTCATCTTTGTTTTCGTCTCGTCGTAAATTAACCATCTCCGGAGAAGTGGTAAAGTCTTGTAAAACGAAAAAAATATTAAACGCTAATTTTTTTTCTTAACACCACGTTTTTAACATTAATTAAAATTCCCATCACACACATCATAGGGTCCTTCAAATTCTACACAGTTTTCTTTGCACAAGGCTACATTAATATGATAAAAGGGCATGCGAAGGGGTGCTATGAGACTTACACAGATTCCAATACGATGCTGTGGTAATCCTCTCCGGTTCACTGGGGAACGCTCTTCCTTTCGTGAGTTAAATTTATGTTTACCAGAAAACACAGATAGGGCAAGGTGAACTCCCTCCCACAGTGTAAGACTACGGCCATAAGACCTCTGGGGAACGGTGCTGTGCGGTCTCCCTCAGGGGTCCTACCCAGCCAAAAACCTGTTTCTGGAGGGTGGCTACCACTATGCAAAATTTAATTTTCCTAGACTCTTCCTGATGCTCGTTGTTGCTAGAAAACACGTTTTGTGAGAACCACTTCTACCTCCTCCTCCTCCTCCATCCTGGAGAAATGCTATGCTTCGCACACTTTGTGATGTGGGAAAAGGAAAATGATATACTGAGTCCTCTGCCATATCACATTTCTCAGTGCTGAAAACAGTAATCTTAGAGGCAGCTTACAACTTAGTTTCCATTTTGCTGTTGTTGGAATAATCTTAGTCATAATATTATTTTCTCAAAGCACACAACAGTTCCACTGTAATGTAGTAAAATGCTTATTACACAAGCATCGTTGTCTTGGTGAGGTTTATGTTGCTTGGGTACGGAACAGTATGAGAGAAATGGATGAATGAGAACATAATTGGACAGGAAGAGGAAAGGGAAAGGTAACCCGAAATGAAAGGTGCGGAAGGTAAGGGTATTTGAAAATGCAGTAGTGGATATTGCATCGAAGGGACTGGCGGACGAAGGCGGCGAGGGAAACTGGGAAACCTATAACTGTGCAGGGCAATCCAACCACAAAGAAAATGGGATAATGGAGTGAGAAGAGAGGCAGGAAAATATACTCGTACTAAGGATGAAGAGAGGCAGCTAGAGGCGATGAACTCTATAATATTAACACTATATCAAATTACACATCACGCTTGTCAACACCACTGATGAAAATTATTTACAGAGCAGGAAGAGAGTTAGCCCTGTCAACCACACATCATCACTTATAATGCTGTTGATAGGTGGCCCGAATGGAAGTTGGGGAGGTGGAGCGAGTTAAAACAAAGGTTGAGAGAGAGAGAGAGAGAGAGAGAGAGAGAGAGAGAGAGATTGGAGGCGGCATTCAAGGTCTTTTATGGTAAGGTGAGCTGAGGTAAGGGAATGAAAAGTTGGAAAAGAAAATAATGGTATAGAACTGTTAAGAGATGTAGATTGGACGAAAGGGCTGATGTTAAGGAAAGATGAGCCAATGTAAAGTGGAAAAAGGGGAGGGAACGGCAGAAGAAACACTAGCGATAATATGGAAAAACAGCGCTTGGCTAAACAACAGTGGTGCTGTTGGCAGATGGGAATATCAACTCTCAAGCAAGACAGAACGACGGTTGCCCAGAGGACAGAGAGTGAAGGGAGAGGATGGAACCAGTAGTGAACAGAGAAGGATAAATAGCAAGAGAGAAGTGAGGGGTCAAAAATACAAATAGGATGGCATTGTAAAGCACTGAGAAATTAGCTGAGTTTGTAAAATAATTGACAATTGACATTTTGCACATAAAGCCTAAAATTCATATTGTCGTTTGACCCCCACATTGAAGTATTTAAAATAAAAGTCTCCGGCACCACTGAAGGCTGAACTTTCAATTTTTCACGAACGACCAAACATCTGTGGTAAAACAAAGGTTTCCATAATTCACCTGGTAGCCTTATTAGATTTATAAAAGATTTATAAGACACTGAAAAGAAAAGAAACAGAAGATTTTAGTGAAAACACATCCGAAATTAATGCCAATGACAGTCAGTAAGGCGCCATGCATCCACTCCACTGATAACTGTCCAGCGGAACCTTTACGCCTTTTTTTCCCCCATGTGTCCTACTATGAACAAAGGCTTCATTGCCTATCTCCAGGCCATATCCCCGAGGCCCAGTTTTCTCCCACATCTCTACATGTCATCACTTCGGCGCTAACACCCACCGTCCGTATTGAGTACATGCTAGGGCTGTCTCATATATTTATCTATTGCCAGACACCTTAATCCTGTAAGGGGTGGCCACAAACAAATCGCCTCCATGTCGCCCTGTCCCCCGTCATTTTATTGCCCTGCTCCCAGCTCACACCCCCTTCCCTCATATAAGCCTCCATTCCATCCCTTCATCACATCCTTGACCTCCCCCTCCCTCTTAACCCCTCCACCTCATTCACATACACTTTCCTCGTCAGTCTCTCACTCTCCATCCTCTCCACATAGCCATATTACCTCAACGTGCTCTTCCTAACGCTTCCTATCACATCCATATCCACACCATAACTCTCCTTCACTTCCTCATTTGTCAGTCTGTCTCTCCATGTGACTCCACCCGCTCCTCTCAAATAACTCACTTCCACTGCTCTCACTCTTGAATTCTGTCCCTTCAACAAGGTCCAAGCTTCACTTCAATACATTAAAACTGGTATCACAATACTGCCATGTAGCAACTTTTTCACTTCCATGCTCACTTCTCTGTTTCTTATCACTGCTTTCAAGGAACCAGCAATCTTTCTTCCTTATTGCACCCATTCGAGCACTTCACCCTCCAAACTTCCTTTCTTACTCATCACACTACTCAAGAACTTAAACGCACTCACATTTTCCATTTCCTCCTCACCCAACCTCACTGTACATTCACTGACTTCACTACTCTCGAAGACCATCACTTTACTCTTCCCTACATTCACCTTTATATTCCGTTTCTTACACACTCTCCCAAACTCATCCACAAAGCCTTGCAGCTCCCCTTCCTCTGAATCCCGTAAGGGGTGGCCACAAACAAATCGCCTCCATGTCGCTCTGTCTCCCTCCATTTCACTGCCCTGCTCCCAGCTCACATCCCCCTCTCTCATATACTCGTACCTCTCCACTCCATCCCTCCATCTCATCCTTGGCCTCCCCCTCCCACTCCATTCCTCCCTCCACCTCACTCACATACACTCTCCTCGTCCGTCTTTCACTCTTCATCCTATCCACCTGGCCAAACCACCTTAATGTGTGCATAATATTTAATAGACCCTTCAGTACACTCAAGTCCCCGAGAAAAATCACTACTCATATTAGGTGATAAAAAAGGCTATGTAAAGCCAGATTGTGGCTGAAGCTTTCATCAAGGGACGTCATTCAAACCTGAGCGTTGTCTTAATATCTCAAATCCTTTTTATGAGAGGTCCTTTTTATCGTGACGTACCCCTTAATGCTAAACGTTTATTACCCCTTCGAATATGTGACTTGGGTCAGGTGGAATGTTTAGCTCATCAAATACCTGGTAAACAGCATGTGCCATATATACTTGAAATACACAGATAAGCCGTTATCAATCAACTTTATGGGTATTACAAATTGATTTATCTGAAAAAAAAAATCCTCCACAACTGCAATTTATGTCAAACATTGTTGGAAAGCCTCCTTGTGAAGTCGTCTGTACCTATGGACATTAGTAGCTAACTCTGACACGTATTTTATGATCCTACATCTCCTGCTCCTTGGGTACTATTGAAGAATCATATCGGGCTACAAAAATAATAATAATAATAATCAAATGACTAAAGCAGATGTAGAGTTTTTTTTTTTTTAAAGGTTCTAGAGTTTATAGTCTGCATAAACCACAACGAAAAGATTCCCTCGAAGAAACATTACAGCGGCAAGACCCCGCATTATTCTGACATGTGACTCGGCTGATTTGAGACACTTACAGAGGGAAAATAAGGGTGTAGAGTATTTACTAGTATGTGTATAAATCTTCTCACGATTCGTTGTTGTCCATCCTATTCAACCAAAAAATGGAGCTACTGTATGGAATGCTTTTTCAATCATATTAAGTAAACCAGAACCCCAGGGGTACTCAAGATTATTCACGAACAGAGGGGCAGTATTAAATAACGAAACACTGGAATCTTACTTGAAAAGGAAGAATATTACTCTGTGTAGTGTTTAGCCCCAAGAGATAAAGGCTAACTTCTGTAAGCGTGCCATACGAACTTTGAAGCACAAAATTTATCGATATTTAACTGCATACATTTTAAATTATCTGTCCATACCAAGTACGTTGGTAAACACTTACCGTCTCATCCCACATCTAGGCTTGAAGAGCAAGGCACCCAGTGAAATTCACAAGCTAACAGATCCCAAAGCTTAGTGAAAGCCGTTTACATAAATGTATAAAAAGCCTGTCAAACGTAAAAGACTAGTTAGTTCAGACTTGACTGTTGGGGACTTTGTATGAATAGTGTCATCCTCCAGGAGTGAAAGCTTTTCGAAATGATTTACCATACAGAATTCGGAAAAGATATTTCACATTACTAAAATACACAGGATCAAGTCAAGAATTAATACCTATGACCTGGAAGGCTGGGGTGGAGAAGCAATCAAGGGAATATTTTACAAAGAAATAATTCCTACTTTAACCCCAGCAACCTACCTCATTAAAGAAACATAAAAAGAAAGACCGGTCTCTGCAGTATTATATTCACTGGAAATCATATTCGGATGGCTTTAACGAGTGGATAGATGCCTCGGAGATCCGGAAAACCATTGATGTCGTGAATTTATTGAGTTTCTGAAGGAAACCAAGTCAAACCCG
Source organism: Birgus latro (assembly GCA_018397915.1). Classification (NCBI taxonomy): domain Eukaryota; kingdom Metazoa; phylum Arthropoda; class Malacostraca; order Decapoda; family Coenobitidae; genus Birgus; species Birgus latro. The sequence goes on along the minus strand of JAGKTI010037656.1, from coordinate 3,828 downwards.
AGGAGGAAATTAATTTCCTTGTGTCACAAACCCGAGTTAGACTGCTTATCAGAGATATCTGTAAATTTTCTGAAGAAATATTTAACAAAAGGTAGGAAGGTAATAGGGAAACTTCGTCCACACCTGTCTGTAATTAGAGAGATTGCTTTGAAAAAAAATAAATAAAAAGAATAAGGCAGATCCTTACCTTCACTACTGGAGGGTCTGGTTTAAGAATCTTGCTACCCATAGCCACTACTATACGAGTGTAAGGGAGTCGTCTTATATAATGACAATCAAAGCATTCTGCCTGATACCAAGGTCTCAAGCAGAAACCATTCTTTATACATCTTCCATTCAAAGACCCCAAGAAACTGTTCATCCCAAATCTTCCCATGTAATTGTTCCAAGTCAGCCTTCGAATACAGAACCTCGTCACTCACTCGAGGACACAATAAAAACATTTCTCAAACCAGAAGTCCATCAGTATGTTTTTGTGTCCTATCATATTTATGACAACATCCTTAAATACACCGGGATGATATGGGTAGTTTGATATTTACAGTTTGCAACATTGATATTGCAGATGTACTGTAATTCGCTGCTGGGTAACCCGAAACAACACATTTGATTCAGGTAAAATAACTGACTCACGAACTCTGGTCAGACTTGTAGACCTACCTGAGGCTTATATTAAGATCCCAAAGGCAAAGAAAAAAGCTATTTGGTGATGGGGCCACATCTCCCCATAAATATATAAAACAAAGCTTTAAGAGGTGGGACCCATAATAAGTCATTCATTACAGCCTGTAAGAACACTCTGGTTTGAGATATCGAACAGTGTGGGCATCTGTGGAAGAGGCTTGCAAGTCCATGATCAATTAAGGGAAATATGTTTGGGCCATGCTCTCACTCGACATAGGGCCACGATTATCAACTAACTTTTTGAGACTTATAAGAGACTAGTTTGGAATCTAACAGTGGATTATTATAAGCAAAATATGAATTTAGGTGTTTCCACGCTAAGTCTAAATGAAAAGGATATGGACACTCAACTTCAGTATTACCAACAACAATACCATCGCTATAGAGAGGTGGCACTCCAGTTCTTGTCTGTCAAGTCTTTACCGGATGATCTTCAGGCCTTATGACAAGATTTGTAAACTTTACCCAGTTATGAAAAAATATAAGGGGGACTTCCCCATTCATCTTCAACCTTGAAGATATTGCTCCACCCAGCTACAGCCTTGAAGAGGGGCGAGCGAGTGAGAGTGTTGGTCACCACTCCCCATAAAAGGGGGTCCCAGGGGCTGAGCTCCTTACTTCACACCCACACTCACCCTTAAATGGGTCGGCATGGAGGCTGAGAGTACTTACATAAACACAACCCATGTAGAGACGATCGGTATGACGTCAGTGATAGTGCCGTCTGTCTTGATGTGAATGCAGTTGGGGTGAAGAATTACTGTCTTTGTGCCACAGTTCCTCAAAGGCACTCTTATGCTAATCTATGTACAGTACAGAAATAAAGTTGGCTCTGTCCGAATTTTTCAAAAGATGCAATAGACCCGATGTACTGTAGTTACTTTAGTAGCCCACTGGGGACCTGGGTCTGAACTAGAGACCAACCAGTAAGCCCAATCCTCCTTTAAAAAAAAAAATAAAAAAAGATCATCTGATCATTATTACACTCAGGGTCTCCAGTTAGACACACTAAGTGGACTTGTGGCCAATTTAGCTCAGTGTGTTGAAGAGCTAACACATATCAGACCTCATTTAGGGATAAAAAAGTTGTACATATCCCTGCGGGAACTGGTCTGCGAGAGGATAGGTGGGCTTTAAAAAAATATATGCCTTGCTCTAAGAGGCTGGTAAAGTACTGTAGACAGTTAAGCATTAAAGTGACTGGTTGACAGGAGAAATGTTTCTGTTCATGAACCTGCACTCAATATACACGAGTATCATCCACCACAGCAACCACAACCACTACCACAGCCTCCTCCCTATGAGGTGTGGCTGGGGGACCAAATGTTATTGCCCCTCCTCCAGCACGAACCCCTCCATCAACAACAACAGCAACGACGACAACAACAACAGAAGCAGCAGCAGCACCGTAGACAATGCAAAGACTCACGAAAGAGACCAGCAGCAGCTTCAGAGGACGTGGAAACACTCGACATCATAAAGAAAAAACAGTGATCATATCTGAAAATGTTAACATAAAAAATGTTTATGAGGATTCCCCTGCCTGGCAAGACGCCAGAGATGGTAGCTGTTCTATAAAAGAGGCTATTGATCGTTTCAGATGTAGATTAAGAATGGACAGTGTTGGCAGATTAGTAATACCAATATTACTTATGAAATTAAGACATCAGAACTAAGCATACCCAATCTTGATTAGTAATGGTAGTTTGTAAGATGTCCCTGGGTGATGGCATATAATTCCTAGTACTGAAACACGAATTTTACTTAAGAAATTAAGACTTGTCATTGTCAAAACTATGTATTCTCCCTCTTGATTTTAATAGTAGTTAAGATAGTAGTTTGTAAGATGTTCTTGGGTAGTGGTATATAATTATAAGTAGTGACACACTAGTTTTACTTAAGAAATGGAGACTTTTCAAAACTATGCATGTCCACTTTTGATTACTACTAGTATTTTATACATAGTAGTATGTATGATGTTCCTGGGTGATGGTATGCAATTCTAAGTAGTGATATGTTTTTTTCGTTGATGGAAATTCGTATGTAAATTGATACTAAGTAAAACAAGATTTATAAGTGACTAGTTTTCCTCACCTCTAAAACACTGGTACATCTATCTATCTTTCTATCTGTCTAAGTAGTGTGTGTGTCTGTGTATAAGGGGTCCCATTCTCCACATCATGTAAATGGTACCTCACATATCCATGATGCGTTCCACTGTCCTCCCCCCCTCCCCAGGATGCACCAGGTAGTAATGGGATTCTGCCCCTGGACATGCATATATAGTTACATCAAATCGTATGTTCATGCCCGTATGTTTGGTTGTCTGTATGTCAGTCTGTAACGCGAGCTGTGTGAAAAGCATGACTCAAAAAAGTAAGAGATATCAACAATTTCCAAAAGCAAAAATTGTTGAAGACCCTTTGCAGTGAGCTTTAATGGGAAATGAAATCGAAACCATCCTCCTCTTTGATCTAACTTTGGAGACAAAATGAAAGACCCTTTAAAAGAAGCATATGTAGAGCAATTAAGCCGAGGTTTCAGTTTCTTTATATATTATGACATAAATTTCGTAAACTATCAATTATACAGAATTGTCCCAACTCATCCACTTCTCCAGTTCATGCAGTGTTCTAGCACTGCTGAATGGGGTGGTGTATGTAGCAGATGGCATTTCCGGCACACTGACTTGAAAGCTCGTCGACTTGAGTTTCTAGTGTGCGCACAGTGTTGGTGAAGGAGGTTGTGGTGTGCATGTGGGTGTGATAGGAAGCGTTAGGGGAATCACATTGAGGTGGTTTGGCCATGTGGAGAGGATGTGGAACGAGAGACTGACGAGGAGAATCTGAGTGAGGTGGATGGGGGGAGAGGAAGTAGGATGCCAAGGATTAGAAGAAGGGATGGCGTGGAGAGGTATATGAGAGAGGGGTGTGTGAGCTGGGAGCAGGGCAGTGAAATGCCGGTGACAGGGCGAGGCGACATGGAGGCGATTTGTTCGTGGCCATCCCTTACTGGATTAAGGCATCGGGCAATAGATAGATAGACAGAACTGGATCCATGTTTTCACTACAAAAACAGAGCCAAAGTGTGTCTGTCTAGGCCGTGCTGCATCATCAGGTGAAGTGGTACTAAGGAATCATGTTT
>JAGKTI010037655.1:0-10853 GCA_018397915.1 Birgus latro | reverse complement strand
GAGGGGGACTGAGGACTGAGGGGTGAGGGGTCTATTGGTGGATGAGGGGTGAGGAGTGAAGAGTGAGGTGATGGATGAAGGGGGGAGGAGGAGAGGGGAGGGGGAAGTGAGGAAAGTGAGGAGGGCAGAGGGAGAGTGGATGGGTCAAGGCAGATGACGGAGAGAATAAATAAGCTATGAATAAAAAAGAAAAATTAAACACTTTTATTTTTTAATTTCTGCAACCAAGGGAGAATTTTTCATCATAAGGAAGCGCTTTTTGGAGTGAGAGAGTTGGATGTATTCTCTATCGTCCGCTTGAATCCAATAACATCATTTAAAAATATTTCTACCAATATTCTTTCTACCCTACTACACAATGCTTTCTCCACTAACGAAGAGATCTTTCACAAAACAGGGTGAAGTAGTGGGAAAAATAAATAGGGAAAAATATTTATCCTAATAATAACAACAGTAATACTACTACTACTACTACTACTACTACTAATAATAATAATAATATCAACAAAAGTGATGATGATGCTGATGATGATGCCATAATCATTATTATCGTAACCCCGCCTTTATTATTTTTTTTTACTAATATGCGGTGCGAGGGATGCTGGAACAGGAAAGCAAACAAAGAATAAAAATATGCCAAACACTCAATGTTCAGGAAACTAATTATACGTGGGAGCGCTCAGGACCTACTGACTGGGAGTAGGGCTACCTTGTTTGAGTGACAAATCTAGTGGTTGCCTGTCACCAAGGGAATCATTTACAAAGTTGGGTGGTGGTATAGTAGGTTAAAGCGCTCCAAACAGATGTCGGATGATAAGGGGCTTAATCCGGGGGCTGGCTGAAACTTAATATTCAGGTAATTTTGTTTTGAGGAGAGCGACTGGTCACCCTCTTCATAAATACCTGAACTGAGATGCCTATCCCCGGACCTCTACGCCCCAGTTGTGGTAATAAAGGATTGGAAGATGGATGGATGGCTAATAATCGTGATAATAATAAACAACTGAGCATTACTACAGATATACAGCTAAAACCTTCTGCCTTCCTTCAGCCCATCATTATATTTTCATCACCTTCGCTGGCCGCTCAACCAGACCCTCCCCACGTAGACAGACCCTTAGAATGAGACCCAACAAACAAACACCTACTTAAATCTCAATACTAATTTACTACTGAGCGCACCGAGGGCAGTATTCACGAAGGATCTTAACCATTTCTTAAGGTAGCGAAGTCTCTAAAGTAGTTAGATAGTCATGAATCATTATACTTTGTCGTATTTTTCACGTTGTTATCTATTCAAGTTTAGCTGCAATGTGACTGATATTTCTCTGGTTTAAAGGCATAAGCAAATGACCTTAACCACTTTTGCCGTATCAAATTCAGTATTGCTATTGAATGTTGTCGTATTTTTCACTCTACCAGAGAAGCAACATTTGCGAGTAAATGCATGATATTGCCTAAAGACTGTTTCTTATAAATGCATATATTTACTTGTGTTTGTAACTCATTTGATCCGAAATGCTGGAGGGCCGCTTCGAATCGTGGTTGTTCCTAACTGTACACCCGCTGAAAGCCGAACAGAACATGTTTCTGTGTTGGGTTGACTGTTTTGGCGTCGTGTAGTCTGACGCCTGTCTTTTAGTGGTTACTCACCCGTATTTTTTTTTTTTTCCATAACATAATTTTAAAGACCTTAACGAAAATCTGAGAATGGCGACTCCACGCACCAGGCCCAAGGACAAGCAGAACAATATTCACGGCAATTGGACCGAAAAAAAATGCAAGAAAAAAGGAAAGTGAGAACATAAGGGAATATGTATTCCCAATGGGAAATGTAATTATTCAATCTAGCTTGGCTGTGAAGTATCTGAGTTAGGATAAATTTATAAAGGAAAGTGTTGTATACGCAGCTTAAACTCAAGAAAAGTTTGCGAATATGGCTCAAGATATAGGGAGTCGAGGAGGAACAGAATGAGCCAGTCATGGAAATGGATTCTGGCCGCCTTTCACGCCTTAAACATTTTCCGGTGCGTATACAAACTTTCATAAAATCTGTGCAGCTCCCACGCCACAGCGCTATATATCGCCAGCCAGCGGGACCAGGGTGAATTATGAGCTGATTAGTATTTATGTATTCCACGAGGTAATTAGCCCAGAGATTAAATTCAATTAGGATGGTGAATTGTGAGGGATGGTGGGTCAGGGTGGCCCCCAGCCATTTCAGCTCGATGACGTACTTTGTATATATCCTTACCAGCGCCAGACTCTCTTGTTAAGGTTTGTAGAGACCTCTTGGGGCGAAGGAGTCAGCAGAAAAAAAAAAATGTTAAACTGAATGCCTTTTTTTTTTTCTCACATTTTACAATATTATACTTTATAAAGTTGGAGCATCTATCATTCACTTATTTGATGATTTGTCTCATTCAGGATTTTACTACGTTGACTGCCGAACCAAATCGTTTTCGTGGCATAGGAAATCGTTTGATATATTACGTGGCTATCATATTAAAAAATTGTAGTGGGTTACGGCTCCGACCAGCTGTATCCCATAAGGGTTAACATTCGAGAAGTGGTTGGGGTTCATTGCTTATATAACGCCACTCAGGGAACAGGGACTTGTTACTCGCGCTTTAATGTTTGGGTTAGGTTGCCTCGCCCGGAGTTCCATCTCTCCTGATACCGAAATAAGAAGGCACTGATGACTATACAGACTTTACAGGAAATTAACAATAAAATGAAAACGGATAACTTTTTTTTTTAAGAGACAAAAACCTCGGACTTATAAAGTATAGCTTGCAGTGGCATTTCTGAATGAGAAAGGGAGTAGTGCGACTTTTTCAAATTTACTGAGAGGGAAGTGATATGAGATTAGTCTGCCGTTTGCAGCACCAGTGTTTATTACAATGTTACCTTCGCTTGTCTTGCTGAAGCAGAAGATTGAACTGTTACGAAAGCCAAGGGATGATTGGGAAAATTCGTGCAAGCACAGCTGGAGAAAGCAATGTTTCTTCTTTCATCCATTTTAATGTGTAAAGAATATACCCCGCGGGCCCTCAGACCTCGGCCTGCCGTACCATCCATGCCATTCTCCTCCGTCATTACCACTAAACCCCCGCCTGAGTTACGAGGCAACTGGCATCCGAAATTTGGAATATTTTAAGGAAATGCTCACCGGTCAGGAAATGATGCCGGGGAAGGGAGGGCCAATTGGCGGTAATACGCCTCTCTGGATGCATATTTTTCTACACGTATTTTTACACCTCAGTCTCAGCCAGTCCAGCCGTCCCTGTGGCCACGTGAGTCTTCAGCCCGGCATTATGCGTTTAGTTCGGCCTGTCAGTCCAAATGTGCCATTCCAGTTAGTGCAAACTGGGTTGACGCACGGTAATCGGTCGGACATTTGGTTTTTCATTCCTAGCGCAGTCCTTAGGTATAAACACTATATTATGACCCTGCTCCCTGCGTTTCATGTATGTTGGCTACTGTTTCAAGGAAAAAAAAAAGCATATATTAACACTCTTAATCGTACAGAGAAAATTGGTGGTGACAACCCTGTCTTGCGTGGAAGGATTCAGGGCTCTAGGAGGTGACTGAAGGTTTTTGTTTATGTAATGCTACCGAACGTGTAGGCCGATCTTTTAAATGCCCTGGACCACCGTAGCCCAGCTTAGAATACCTTCTTCCCGAAGAGGGTATCTAGTGCCATGTTAAAATATGACTTTTCAAACCATATTTTAACATAGCACTAGAATATTAACACAAAAGCGTGATATCGGTACGATATGTGTCTATATAACATCACAACTATCAAACAATGGTTTGGTCATGCCACCGTCAATGTACGACAACTTTCTGAGAGAACACACAATCTCCGTTAGGTTTCTGCACCACAATGTGAAGACCTTCTGTATTCCTTCAGTTGTCTGCGTCTTCATTCCTCTTCCTTTCATCTGAACACTTTTCAATTTGGCACCATTCCTTTACTTTTACCATTCCGCATCAGATTTAGCACAGTTGTTCGTAAGTCCAGTACCCCCGAGACATTTCTTTTTTTCTATTTAGGCCTTTTAAAGAGATTTATTACGCCGAGTGACAAACTATGTAAATTCACAAACTTTAGGATCCCAAGTTCTTTTTTATTCATTAATCACCTTGGCAATTTATACCGAAGCATCTCATGGAACTGTAGCATTCTCTTGGGAATGTTGACAGATTTTAATATCGGTAATTAAATGCGAGGCCCTCCATACACGCACTAACTAGCATCAGCAGCCAGACTTCTATCAGCGTCTGAAGCAGCATAGGCCAGGGTCACAGCCCCACACAAACCGCCAAACCTCTGTCTCTCTCTCTGTCTCTCTCTCTCCCTCTCTCTCTCTCTCTCACACTCACACTCACACCCACACACACACACACACGATCAAACTGGCTTGGACAGTAGGCCGAATGACTGGTCGAAATGGCACGTGCAGCGGGCTTTACCTCAGAGTTCGGGTTGCCTTTGGTCGCAACTTATGCAGGTCAGCAGAGGTTGTACATGTGCTGCACGCATTTATCTCTCTGAACTTCTCCGTGTATTTCTTAAAGAGAATGAATGATACCCGGCTCCATCAAACAGGTTTTCCTGAAAATCACTCAGCAGTTTTGAAACAGAAGACAAAATTTGTTAGTTTTAGGGCGAGTCCACACGTACACTCGAACATATGTTCGGGAACATGTTTGCAACAGTATTTGGACAGATGTATGCAAACATATTTCAGTGCAGCTTCGAACACTGGCAGCAGAGGCGACGGGATAAGTGTTTCCATACCAGGCAGATGAGACTTCATCAAGATGTTGCCAACATGATCGGGACGCTGCTGTTCCCAACATGTTTGCAGCGTGTTCGTTACTGTGTTGCTTAAATGTTGCCAGCACTTGCTCCAGCACATGTGTGGACGCACCCTTACAGTAATACATTACTTTGGTATTAAGGAATGCACTTTGTATTCACCCGAGAACTGTGTTATATGATTCTATTTACCGAACAGATAACTGCTTGGACTAAAGCTAGCTTTTGCTTTGCACATATTCCAGTAGCTTTAGTTCAAGGTAGAAGTTGCAACCTTGACAAAGTTTAAGATGACTAGATTGTTTTTTGTAAGTGTGAGAAAGCATAACTATAACTAGAATAGATTTATCGGTCCCCGTCTTGTATCACAATATTTGCTGCATTCCATCACAACTATGTTTCCCATGCCTACCTATCGGTACATCATCCTTCACCCAATCTTAGATAAATCAATTTCTCTCTCAATCACTCACCTACTCACTCAGCCGTATCCTCAGTCATCCCTCCAACGTCTACTTCTGTCCCTAAGTCCATTTATCTGTCCCCCCGTTCCTTTACCTCATTATTCACTCACATACCAACAATCCAGCCCAGATATCCTTACTCTTCCGTTTGTCTGCTCACTCAATCACCCACACCACAAAGTACGCCAGTTCCATACAACATACTTATCTATTCATCCTTCTATCTACCCTCTTAGCCCACTCACGTATCAGTTAGTCAGTTATGCTCACTGCCGTCTACTTATTTAAGCCCGTCCCATGGCTTATCCACACATCCATATAACACACACTGCTATCGAATTAATTCATCATCTACGCAGCAACCTGTTTCCATAACTCCTTTACCTATTCAGTTACTCGCCTATCAATACATTAAGCTTTCCCATAGTCACTTTATTCACTTATCCACCAACCCACACACTTAACGTTTCAATCAACCACTCAGTCACCCATTGAATGATGCTTAATTGTGTAATCTAAGTCAAAGTTCACAATTGTGGACTGCATTTTTTTTTTTTTTGCTATTTTTCATGAACGGCTAAAGTCTGAGTTAAGTAGCGTGGGACTTCAAATAACTGAGAACTGGACCACAGTTGTGCTTAACTTTTGATAAATGTCAGTATGTGTAACAGTGTCTTGAAGCATGTAAAGAGTACACAGCCATTTATATATTACTGAAGTACTCATCGAAGAAATACTCAGGGAACTCTATATAGCCCCTAGATAATTTGGAATTAGTACAAGGCATTAGAATCAATCGACTGGCGTGCACTATGACGGCAGGTGCAACAGAAGGTGGAACTTTCAATGCAACCTCAACTCGTCTCTTTTGAACATTGGAAACGGCGACTGAGGCATAACATACTGATCTCTGTGCATGCCTGACTACAGCACTGACTATAGCAGTCTAAATCATGTAGTACCTTTTTCGGCCAAAATATAGTTTTTGCTTTAAAAGAGCGTGATTAAAAAGTGGGATGGGTCCCTTGAAAGTAGCTCTGTTTAATGCGCCATAACAGCTTTACAAACGGATATATGTAGTTCCTCTACAAAGACAGGATTTTTTGCCGGTATAGCAGTGGTGCGAGTACGGTCGTGCTTTCTGCAACAGTCACAACCATATGTCCAACATATTACTGGAAGCAAAGAGAACAAAAGTCTATGTAGTTAACACTTCACTTTCGTAGCTTAATTTACGAGCACTTAATAAAATAAAAAGGACGGCCTGCAGGAGAAAGGCAAAAAGTACCAAAAGTACTACATGATATATATCCTAGATCCTCTTATGTACAGCACATGTGGTTTCAGTTTCACAGGAAAATCAGCGGTTTTCACTCCGGGTATGGCGAGGGTAATGTCATGAATATCATGAACATAATAATTGCCCTGAGTTATTTTGTGTCTGTTCGGGGCGTAATTAAGGCCTCTATTTTCCCCTCTAATACTTTAATTCCTCACTGGCATGGCACATTCATGCTCGTACGGATCTACTGTTTGGTGTACATCTAGCAGGCAACCACGTTACACATAAATTTATGTATCTGATTTAGAGTAAGCTAGAGCAGGGATACTCAACTTCTCCTATATACGGATCGAGTTTCTATTCAGCAAGACTTGGCTGTCCACACTGCAGCATGAAGTGGTTCAAAACTGCTGAGAGAGCGCAGCGACCCATGACTGACATCCAAATATCTGTTAAAACATCCGATCGCTTCTTTTTGTCTCCATACAGTGTCCTGTATATGCCAGATTTGATCCAAATCGGATCTGCAGTTAATGAGTACGCTGCTCCTTGAATTTTCATCCTGATCTGTGACTGACATTTAATCGATCTGCGCCAAAGCGAACTGCATCTTCCTAGACCAACATGTAATGTATGTGTCAATTTTGATTCATATCGGTTCACGCATTGGTGAGATATTCTGTTAACAAAGATACATTCACAGAAACAGACTCGATCATAATAGCTACGCCTTTAGCATGCACTGAAAAAAAGTTGTGCACACTGGCGTGTAAGTTTATTGTTAAGAGTGTTAACTGTACGAATGTTGAAACGAATACAAGAATTCTATTTTCTCTTTATGAGTACTGTAACTCAAGTTCCTAGCCTCATCATAAACGGTAAATATATCTACAGACTAGCGATACCTCGCACGTTTACGGAGTGGGTATAAACAGTAACAACCCGTCCCATATTATCCTTTTCGACTCTGTGGCTGAGGCACAGAAGGGCCGTAAGAGACCATTCTGTGTTTCCTGGCAGTGTTTGCATCACAGAAAAACTTCCGGTCACCCCTTGAACCCCAACCCCAGCGAAGGTTTTTTTTTTTTTTTCCTCCCAACCTGAGACTCCTACTACCAGACTACCAACGCGTCTGACAGATAAAGTTGGATGGCTATGATTAGTTTTCGAACAGCTGGCTGGGCACTCAGAGCTAGAATCTTCGTTCTCTGAGATTCATCAGCTGTTTACGCACACCGGGTGGCCCACACACTTTTACATTTCACCATCTGGATCCTAATACTATACTCTATCATCTGTAGCGATATATAGTAATACTATGTCATTCAGGACTTGAGTGCTTGCAAAGGGTGATTTAATGATCTGGGGCCCTTGGACGACGCCAGTATATCTGCTGTCACTGAACGGACTTCAGTGATCCGTACTTACAATCTTCAGTCTATGCCAATTATACAAAGCATTTGAGAGACTCCCCAACATTTGAACTTAAAGATATATGATGCCAAAAAAGAAATACTACTCTCTCGCCAGTGAGGCGCTGAGTAGGCATCCATTGGTTAACAGTACTCATTCTGTGATCACGCCATACTCGATAAAAGACCGCGTATTTTAATTCTCCTGATTTAACTCAATATTTTTCCTGGCTGTGGGGATATCTTAAATAGAAAGGATTTCAAAATATGCACTGCGCATTTGATTAGCCAAAGGAAAGCATAATGAGGGAGAATGCGACCATCCCAGGGGGTAAGTAGCGTCGGCAATTTGGAGTACCAGGTCTGATGGTGTTTAAATGCTGAAAGTGAACCTTTCAAAACATGGTGTACTTGTGGATATACTGAAGTGAAATAATTAAAGTATATGCCAAATTTCATTTAAATCAATTTCATAATAACAAATACTTATATTATTCGAGGGACTCAGTTGTAAATCACCCCGTATTAGCAAACGCCATTTATATGACGTATCAGTAGGTCTTATCGAAAAAAAAGTTAAGGCTGCTTAAATGATATAAAAATACTGAAACTGTGTCCTGCCCAGAAGGGGTCTGATCTTACTACCTGATCATCAGCGGTCATCTAATCTACCACTTGACCACCACTCAACATTCCCTCTTCCCAACACCGATGCTGCTACTTAAGAGTTTATGTCCATCTTTCATTAACTCCATCACTTCTAGAGGAAATTTTAAAGTTGAACAGAATGGTCTGTCAGCACCAGAATAAAATACAAGTCAGAGTAAAAGTTAGAAAGGTATAAATAATCTACATGACAATGTGTGGGTGTCATATACGAAAAATCACTAACGCGGAAGGCTCTAGCGAGCCTCCTTAGCTCGTGATCAAACTACCACAGCTCCTGTGGAGTTGGCAAGTACTTGAGATATGCAGGGTGGTCCTTGCCGAGCGCAACCCAATTTTCGTGTATTGCAGGGATGCCTTAGTCAACATTAACAGTATATACCGTACGCATTTTCTATTTCCACAGCCATGCTTATAGTGACTTTTTTTCGCACCCACAGTTGCAACGAATGTAGTGATTGTTCCTAACTGCGTCACTCCCTCCCTCATTGAGTTACCGTACTTTCTTGAAGAATGGGGTCCAGGCCATATTGGAGGAATGTTAGGAAAACGAAATTCTGCAGTGGTAGACCCTTTCTCCGGGCCAGGTTTCAGGCAGGATGGGACCCTCGAGATGCCCCCGGTTGTCTCATCCAAAACTGTTTTCTACCTAGGAACGTGGTGGAACCCCAGAGGGCTGCCCTGTCCCCGGTGATTTAGGCCATAGTCGTTATGCATGGCCAAAGTCTTTAACCAAAGAACTCCCCTTTCACGGGGGAGGGTGCGGCACCCGGGGATCCCTACATCGCCCTATGCACAGCCAGTTTTAACCTGGGAACATGAAATTTTGCTTACTGGTGGGCGCTTACTCTGGCCGCGTTTCAGGCAGTGTGTAACCCTCGATGATCACCCTCCACGGGGGGCCGCCCGCAGGGGAGACAGTGCAATATTTTTTTACCTAAGAACGTGAAAATTTACACAGTCTTTACTGGAGCCCCGTTTTTGGCTAGGTAAAAACCCCAGAGGCCACCCTCCACAGAGGAGGAGAGGGCAGCCCCCAGGGGTCCTGGTGAGAGCTTCCATGCACGGGCTTGGTTTTTTACCTAAGAACACGAAATTTTGCAGACTGGTAAACGTCCACCTCGACCACGTTTTAGGCAGGGTAGGACTTCTGATGGCCACCCACCACGGGGAGAACTTCCCCCAGGGGCAACAATCAATCCCAAAGTATTTACGTAAGCCACGAAAATTTGTATTGCAGTGGACCTTCACCGGGGTTAGAATTTACAGAGTAGAATCCCCGGGATTTTTTTCTCCTCCTCCTCCTTAAATAATTAATTTTCTTTTACAGAATAACAGAGGTGGGTGCGACTACTGAAGATGTCCTTTGTTTTGTTTTTACGTCCACCGTTTGCATGGTTAATTAGCAATATCATGAGCTCACAAAAATGCTGTCGCTCCTCTCCTAACCATTCACTGAAACACACAGGGTGGAAGACGCAGTATACAGGACCATCCTGCATAATCTGTAATACTTTATTATTGCCGTATAGAAAGGCCTATGATTAACTGCTTTGCCTTTCTGCTTTAGCCATGAGAGGTTTTGTTGCAGATCGCCCCTTCATCCCGAGGATGTAAATCTTATTTTATTCTTGCCGTCTCTAGACAGTTTTATTCGTAGTTGAGAGGAGACAGCTTATAGCATAATGCTATATCTAACGCATCCAATTTGAAAGATATATCCAGTGGTAAATCAATCTTTTGGAGACTGCGATGGATGGGGGCGCCCATCGCCCACTCACTCGATTAGTGCTGCCTTCAGGTAACTACACTGAGTGACAAGCCCAATGGTTTAAGTAACCCAGGAAACCATTTATTACGCTGGGTGGTAACCATACAGCTAAACTGAGCCATACAGTCTAGTGAGCTATGGTGTTTCAATCAGATGGGCCCGGCAAGTCTTACGTTGGAGGAATGGTCGTGGTTTATTGCTCACATAATGCCACTCAGAGGCAACACCGGGTCCTGCGTTCCTAATGGGGCAGAAAAGGAATGGATGATAGATGGCTGAATGTCCCTCTGTTCAGCTAAATCTGCACGTAGCTCATGCACCCACCTACCCGACTCATTCATCCATCCAGTCCCTTATCTCTGACACTTACTCACTCATCAGTACATCCCACTCAGTCATCCACCTACCCACACAAGACACTCCTACA
>JAGKTI010037654.1:0-10853 GCA_018397915.1 Birgus latro | reverse complement strand
CACCCCCATCCCTTCCCTCACCACCCCCATCTCCCACCTCACCACCCCCATCTCCCACCTCACCACCACCATCCCCTCCCTCACCACCCCCATCTCCCACCACACCACCACCATCCCCTCCCATCCCCTCCCCTGTCCCTCCCACCACCCACACACACCCCGCCAAAAGAGTTTCACTTTATATTTACAACAGGAAGACAATCACATGGAGTGCACTATACTAAATGGTAAGCCAGGAATCTCATTCTCTCTCTCTCTCTCTGATTTTTACTGTTAATATAAGAGAAAGATAACGGTACTACTTTGTTAAACAATTCTCCACATTGACAGACACATTGATGGGCTGATATATCGAGTTTAACAGATCGAGAAAGGTTATTTTTGTTAAAGCAAATATAATCCCCTATACATTCATCGTTCGTTCTTAATTAACTGTGAGTGTTCTAGTTTTGGCCTTACAGATTTTTATGATCGAATTACTTTTTTAACTTACTTGCCGTTTTCATATGTTGCAGATGAATATTACATTTGTCCCAGAATATTTTTGTTTTGACTATTTATTTCTGTAATTTTTAAAAAGTGGTTTTATATACTATGTGCGGTGATAATAAACATTTTAGATATTTTTGTATAATAACAGTGCATAAAGAACCAACGGGTGATACATACTTGATCGGAAGAGTATCGGTGGGCATCCCGTGCGAAGCAATCTGAAACCACAGACGAAGTTATTGCAATAATCCCCAAATTACTAGTTCAGTTTTTATGATCATGCACAGTGTATCACGCTGGTGACACTTTCTATTTCACCCTCAGTAAGTACGAATAGTATATACACAGCTACATTAAATCACATTAACCTCCTTTACCTATCACAGGATTAGTCAGACCTCTCTTGCTTGATTTTTTTTTTTTCCCCCGCCAATGACCACTGGAGGAGGTTGTGTATTCATCCTTGATAGCTGTTTGTTTGCTTATCAACATAATATCTTAAAAAATTATTGATTGATTTCTATGAAACTTTGTGAATATATGGGTCTTGTACCAAGGAGCAGTTGATTAAATTTTGTTGGTGACCTGAGTAGTTTGGTATAGGCATTTTCCGAGCCATGCGCTCTTTGAGTGCTTTCTTAGCAGTAGCAGTAGTTCTTGTAATATATCAGTGATTGCATAAACCGTGCTCCCAGCATGCTGTCTGTCAGCTGAACTTTAGCAAGCTGATGCGCTAGCCTCTCTGATCATAGAAAAAATAAAAAAATAAACGTGATAGCATTCAGCGCGTGCATACCTCCGCCAACGCCTACACCAGACAACTCAGATCACCTCCAAAACTTATCAGCTTTTCCAAGGCCCATGACCCGCCTATCAAAAAAATAAATAAATAAATAAATAAATAAAATTCATCAAAAAGTTTTTGAAGTATCTCGTGGACAAACAGAAAACTGTCCTGAACCGAGACTAGGTCTCAGATCACCATTAAAATTTAATCATCACTATCTTGGCCACATATCCACAAAATTTCACTGAGATCCATCAATAACTTTTTGAGGCATTTTGTGGACAAACAAATAGACTAAAAGGGGAGAATGCATAACCTCCTCCAACTCTGCTGGCGGAGGTAATAAACAGTTCAGGACAGTGTATGCACATCTACAGGATATCTGCTATTATTTGTTAATTGTTGGCTAATTCTGCCTAAGTATTACCATTTAACCCCTTCACTACGACTAGCATCTTTTTTATTTTATTCCTGCTACTACCACAATTATTCAGCTCTGCAGAGACAAAATTGTTAAAATAGAGCCTTCTTCAGTTCCTTCCACGACGATGGATTTTTTTTTTTAAGTCGAAAAACGAAGTATGGTGCCACCTGTAAAGATATGAACAAGAAGAAACAGAGAGCAAAACCCTCGCCCACCAGGAGGTTTGTGATCCAAAAATTTGACTGATCTGTGAATTTGATCTTCACAGATTACTCTCAAATTCTGGTGAACTAATTCTTGCCTAACCATTAACCCTTCCACCAAATTTGGATCATTTCAGTTTAAAACTGTTTGAGTTGACTTTGCGAAGCCACTTTGACACTTGGCCTTTTCTCTGTGACCTCGACCTTTGATTTTCACCCTCGAAATCGAATATCTTTATCCTTATTTTGCCTGAACCCATCTAAAAAGCTTTTCCTTCATCGAAAAAAAACTGTTAAAGTTTACCTTACCATGTGACCGTGAACTTATACCTGTTGTTCTAAAAAAAAATTAAAAAAATGGATGTGATCTTTAACTCGCTCATCAAGCTTGATCCAAATCAGATCAAAACTGTTTTACTTACTTTGCCCACACATTGACGACGGATCGAACTTTGGCCTTGCCCTATAACCGTGACCTTTGACTGATTGTTCTCAAAGTTGAATCCCTTCGTCATAATGTAACTTAAACCTTCCACAAAATTTTGTTCAGATCGGCTCAAAGTAACTTGATCAATCCCTGTGACCCTGGAATTTGACCATCCCCTGTGACCTTGATCTTTGACTGAGTGTTATCAGAATCGAATCCTCTTATTCTTGCCCTGTCCTCAATTATCCCACAACGTTTGACGTAAATCGGATAAACAAACTAAGTTGACCTTGCTATATGACATTAACCTTTGACTTGCTGTTCTTTAAGAAAAGGTTTACTTCTTGGATGGCCTTCAAGATTTCTACTAAGTCGAATTTTGACCTTGTCCTTTGACCTGAAAACTGATTGTTCTTAAAACTGCATCACTTCGCTCTTGCCTGACCCTCAATCCTTCCACAAAGTTTGGTCTAATAAAGATTAAAACTACTTAAGGCGACTTGCCCTGTAGCACTGGCCTTTTGTCCATTGTTCTCGAAAACAATTGATTTGTTGTGTGGCTGACCCTCATTCAGTCCACCAATTTTGGTTGAAATCAGATGAAAATAGGTTATTTTCTTAACGAGCAAACACAGGTGTCGAATTTCTGTCTTGCTCTGTGACCTTGAACTTCGACTGTTTGCAAAATCGAATCAATTAATTCCTTGCCCAGAACCCTTCCCCAGAATTTGGTCAAAATTAGATAAGAATTGTTAAAGCTGCTTTGCTAGATCATGCTTTGACCTAGTCCTCTGACCATGACTCTTGACCTGTTGTTCTAAAATTACCAGGCTTCCTCAGTGGCTGCCCCTCCACCCGCGAACTATCTTTTGTTAAAATCGGATAGCTCTTCGATACGATATTCACACACACACACACACACACACACACACACACACACACACACACACACACACACACATCAAAACAACATCTGCTCTCCATTCGCGAACGCGGATGTATGAACACTTCTCCACACTGACTGAATTAACTTTATGGAAAACGAATGCGGTGACAATTAGTTAACCGATAAGAGACGGTCACATTTCAGATGTTTCTCACTGATATCATAATCCCACTGAAAATGTCTGAAAAGTGTGTATTTACTCTTTGCTGGTGTATTTCTTATCATTTAGCAAGATTAGGTGGGTGAAAAGAAAGCTGAACGCACGGGAAAATAAACGACCCAGAACCTTTGACGTTCACGGAAGAGAGGGATGAAATAGGGTGCTTGGAAGGAAGAGAATTTGTGAATAGAAGAGAATAGGTGATGACGTAGAGGCAATGTTAGGTTCGGTTAGGTAAGGGTTGTGCTGGTTAGGTAAGCCTGGGTTTGATTTGGGCTGTGTTTGATTGGGCTCAGGAACGGTAGATTAGGTTCAGGTAAGTTAAATTAGGTTAATCACATGAGATATGGTTGGATTTTACTTGTTTTAAGGGTGGGAGGAAATATATAAGGTTAGGTTATGTAAATTAGTATAGATTAAGTAAGAAAACAGAATTAACAGTGAGTAATAACATTGGTGTGGTTAGGTTCAATAAGGCTATGTTGAGTTAGGTTTGGTTCGTGAAAGTGGAAAGGTGGTTCTCGATTAGGAATAGCAGAAAAGAGAATATAAATACATAGCGTTATAGAGATGTTGGCGTGGATAGTGAGGCCAGGTTAGATTAGATTATGTAGATAAGTTGTTGAAGATGCAAACTAGATTATGTAGTGAGGAGATGGGTGTGGCTGGTGAGATAGGTCGCGAGGGGGTAGAATTAAATATAGCGATAATGTAAAAAAAAAAAAAAAAAATATGATTATTACGTTAGTTTGGGTTAGATTAGGTTATACGAGGATGGAAGGCAGGTACTGAATGGCGGTGTATAAATGGCACATGAATGGGGAGGTGAGACTGTAGGAGGGTAACGCGTTTGAGAAGATGAGATTGTGAGTTGAGAGGAATTGAGGTATAGGATTTGGCGAAACTGATACTGAGGTGGGAATGTAGAGCAACGATCATGAGGGGAAGAGAGCATGAGCTGAGACGAAAGGTGAAGTGTCTGAAGGATTTGGTAAAGGAGATTAAAGAGAATGTATAAATGTAGAAAAGCAAATCTGAAATGACGTAATAAATGAACAGACAATAGAGATGAAGTAAGTGTGAGACGAGGTTGATTATGAAGAACGGGAAAATAACAGGCAGGAGCATAAGTGAAAAGGAACAGAGAGGAAAGCTGAGTCGAGGCAAGAGTAAGCTACAAAGGCCAGAATGTAATAGGATAGCAAGTGTGAGGGGAGACAAACTAAGCTGCTCTATACGGCAATAATAGGCAGAGCATCGACTTGTAAAATCCAGGTGATAATGGAGGATGAAAACGCCTGAGGTACTGGTTAAACAGAGACTCAAAGAAGACGGAGACTCAAAAGACGGGAAGGGTGTATAGGGAACCTTGTCGCTGTGAGGGGTGGAGAGGCACAAAGGGAACAGAAGGGGCTGAATGAGGATGGAGGGGAATTGGAGAGAAAGAGAGTCAACAGTGGCACTAGACACCCTTGAGCTGTGGACGTGGATAGGACCCTCCATTGTTGTGCTGTACGTGTGTCACTCTTGGCGTGGGACTTTCATCTTTACACCATCACTACAATGACGCCTTTTAATTATAATTCTTGCCACCACCAGACAGCTTTAGTTGCACAGACTCTTGAGGTGCGAACACGGGGAGACACAAGAGGAGCAGACCGGGTTCACTGAGGATGGAGGGGAAATAGAAAGAGAGAGCAGTAGTAGGAGAGGCCTTTGAGCTACACACGAGGATAGCACCCACTGTTGACTGATTTGGATGTTACTCCGCCCTACGGCCTTCATCTGAATGTTTTGTAAATTAAATTTTTGCTTGTACAAGCCTCATTACAGTATGGAGCTCTGGCCGGAACAAGCCGTGCGGGCGCAATGATTCTGATTCTGTAGGTGGTCAAAAGATTTTTTAATCATGTACAGGGCTGCCAGAGATGCAGAGTGAAATGACTTGGACTTGGACTAGAGTAGCCTGGCCTCTGACCCTCCCATGCGCCTCTTCCACCAGACGTTTTTAATCAGCTTAAGGAAAAACTTTCCGAACTCCAAGGGTGAGAAAAGTCTTCACAAAGTCCTTCACTATAAGAAGTTTGCCCTGACTCTGGTCTTCATCTCGTGTGTAACCAGAAAAGAAGGACTTCATCATCACTGCGAGCAGTGTTGGAAACTGGCGGTCATTCGTTAGTCTGGCACTACCAGAAACGATGACGGACTACGAACATTTCCATACTTTAATCCACTGAACTACCAAAACAGTACGATACGAGTATGAAGTTCACAGTAAAATATAAAATGAAATTGTAGTTATAGGTTTTTAGTTATGTTTTACGTTTCCAGTGTTGCGTGTCAGGCAATTTAAAAATCTGAAAAATCATTGTTGCAGTGTAACTATTGTTTAATATCCAGATTGTATTGTTAGAGTACAAATTCAGGCAATAGTTAAATATTCGGACTCTCTGAAGTCCTAGTGGACTACTTGTTTTCTAAGTCTCATAATCCAGCGGTCTACTTGTCCAATTCTGCTTCTTTCTAGTCCTGATTACTAGGACTCCATTCACCTGTAATGTAGGTTGCCAGTTATATGGAACCGGCTGTTTGTTAGAGAAAGCTGATTTATACCTTCGCCACGGCTCTATCGTCCAGCTGACAACGCCCATCTTCACAGGGTATACGTCTCCCAAATTCAGAGTGCATGTACTCCCGGCAACGCTAATAAAATGCATTATTCTCAAAGCCAAATTCGGATTCGTCTCAAGCTCTAATAAAGTTTTCCTTGACCCATTGCCAACCTATCCACAAATCTTCATTGAAATTTAACAACTTTTTTTTAAAGGTATCTTGTACACAATCAGACAAACAGACACGGACGAATATATAACCTCCTCCAACTTCGATGACGGTGGTAAAACTTCCTCATCAGACGGAAGGGTTTACGTTACAGTATATAAAATACGAGTATATCGCCAAGACCAAGGTGTTATGGAGCCGTAAAACCCACGAGAATACGATCCAAAGTTACAGTAATCCAAGACGCTGACCTGCCTTCCACCCCTTAAAATCTTACTTCCTGCTCCACATCGCTCCCCTCCCTACACGTCATTAAGTTGGGGGAGAGGGAGGGGCAGTGTCGGTATTAAATGACCAGTAATAATATACAGGAGATGATTAAGGTGCATTATATGCAAAATCGAAAAAAAAAAAGTGCTAGAAATTCTTATTAGCCTCCTCATCACACGATAATGCAACGTAGAGTTAATACTAATTCTATGGATTCAACTAATGATTTCTGAAGCCGACGAGAATGCAGGCTGAGCTAAGAACACCATGCTAGGGAGACTCACAACCCCATGAAATTACGACCCCCAGGTTAGTGGTAAAGTAGCTCAAGGCGCTGACCTACCTCACACTTCTCAGCCTTCCCTCCTCACCCATAATCCCTCATCCCTCACCCCACCACTTAATTCCCCCTTGCCTCACCTCCCCACTAGCCTCTCTTCCCTCACCCCCACCTCACCCATTATCCCTCTCCCCTCACCCCAACCACATTAGCCCCCCTTGCCTCACCCCCACCATCCCCTCTTGCCTCATTCACTATCCCCCGTTGCCTAACTTCCACTATCCTCCCTTGCCTCACCCCCACTATCCTCCTTTGCCTCTCCCCCATTATCCCCTCTTCCTTCACCCCTACTATCCCCTCTTCTCTCACCCCTTCCCCACACTATCCCTCCTTTTCTCACCCCAGCGCAATATCCCCCCTTCGCTCACTCTCATACTATCCTTCCTTCCCTCACCCCCACCGCTATCCCACCTTCCCTCACCTCCACCACTATCCCTCCTTCCCCTCCCCCGTTCGTCTCTTTACCCTAGGGCGGCCCGACAAGACAAATAGCCTCATCTCCCCGGCCTGTTTTTGAGGTCCCGAGGTCTGACAAAGTAACACGCCTTACCACTCTCCTCGCGTCCCAGGGCAGATTTTCCGGGATGAACGTGGCACAGCAAAACTCAGTAGTTCCCTTGCCTAGTCTAGAAACTGCCGGAGCCAGAAAATCCTACTAAATTATAAACTGTCGATAGTGAGAGGCTGTAACAATCCTCTGTCGAAACTTAGGAACTGGCATAACCTATCGAGATAATTATTTTGTCACATGAAACTGTATTTAGACACACGGAGCTTGTTAACTTAGAAACTCTGCCGAAATCAAGAAGCTCCGTCAGAACTTAAAGATAACGAGATGTTTTTCATGTTCAGTGTTACTCGTGTTCTTTCCGTTGTTCTCTGTCGCTCGTGTTTTGCGTCGTCGTATGTGCCTGTCACAGAACTGTCTTTACATTTGTTCTGCCAATTTTATCGTCGGTGTTCTTCTTTCTGCTTGGTTCTGCATTATTGTTATTTGGTACTGCTGTTATTTGACACTGCTTTGTGGATGTTATTAAGAGGTTATATGTAAGCTTTGATATTTTCCTTCCTCCTTTTGCCTCAAATCATTGTTTTTTTTTTTTTTTTTGTCACTGTCTCTCCGATGCAATTTTTCTTACGTCGTTGATACAGTGGCCACGTTATTTACCATCATTGTTCTTTGTTATTTTTTTCATCTTTGTTAGTTTTCTTCATCTTTTGTCATTCCTTGCACCCTGCCCCTGTCCTTGTTGTCGGTCTTATTCTGTTTCATTCTTATTGTTATTTCCTGTCGTCAATGTAGCTTGACTAACGACATGTAATATTCAGAAACAATTTAATATTATTGTTCTTTACTTTTCTTCCCTGTCTTTAGTACCTTTCGTTTTGTTATTGTTTTTATTCTGTTAGTACAGTGGTTATTATTTCAGTATTAATGTTCTCTGTTGTTATTCCCTCTTGTCCATTGTCACCTTTACCCTTTTATTGCTGTTTTTCACTCTCTATTGTTATATATTTGTAGGTATTGTTATTGTTTTTTTCCCGTAATTTTTCTGCCTGGAAATTTATCATTGGTATTCTGTTACTGGTGTTTTATTCTTCTCCCTTCTTGTTGGCTGTCGTTCTTGTTCATTGCTCCTGTTCTTCTGTTATCTTAATTGCTGTGTCGTTACCATTGTTTTTATGTGAGTAGCATTGAAGGAACAGCATGAAAAATCAAGAATAACTGACACTATTGTTCTTCAGTATTGTTTTTGCCACTGCTGTTCCTTGATACTCGCCATTTCCGTTTTGTTATATTATTTCGCGTCACTGTTGCTCCTGTTACCCTCTCCTTTCGCTCTGCTATCACTGTCATTCTTTGTCATTCGTGCAGCTGTGACAAGCGATCGGCGGTGTCCAAAATCATCGCATCGATCGAAAATTCCGCGATGGTGTTTTTGTAAAGCCCTATCGTCAGGCGTGTGTTTGTCCTGTCCAGCCACACCGCGGTCACGATTAGCGTTGTTTTGGCCAAGCTGAATGTGAGGGTTCGCCGGCCCAACTCTGACCTATTCCAAAAACGCAGGTGATTCGGAGTGGCGGAGTGGCGTTTCGGTGTTTTTGCGTCGCGATATGGTTTGGCGTACTTTTGGAGTGGTTCTTTGCGTTTTAAAATTTTCTCTAGAACTTATATATATTCATACTTTCTACCACTAGATAATTTGATTTTATTTAGGAAGTGAGTGACCCTTGGTTCTTTTCACTTACTTATTTATTTATCTGTTTATTTATTGTGTCACGATCTAGTTTCTCGTACTTTTGATTAATTGCGTTGTTCCAAATTTCCTGTAATCCCTTCAACCAGAGGACGTCAGTCGATCTATCTATTGCCAGACGCCTTAATACCGTAAGGGGTGACCACAAACAAATAGCCCCCATGTCACCCTGTCCCCAGCCATTTCACTGCCCTCTCCCCAGCTCACAAGCCCCTCTCTCATATACCTCTCCACTCCATCCCTCCATCTCATCCGCGGCCTCCCCCTCCCTCGCCCCTCCCCTTCATCTCACTCACATACACTCTCCTAGTAAGTCTCTCGCTCTCGATGTGTTTCAAACTTCCTCTTATCCCTTCAACCATAGGACGTAACAGTGATAATTTTGTTCATGCTGCCAAGGATAAGGAAACTACAATGAAAAGATACGTACAGGAGAGATGTGTGTAATTTACGTTTTGAAGGTTCAACTGTGCTGTCAGTGGATCTTTTTTTTTATTTTTTTTATAGATGGGCAAAAAGGAAGATTAATTCTGGAACCCTGTGTAAGTTGTTCCTTTCAAAGAAGGCTGAAAGGAGAAAAAAGGCCAAAATCAAGATCCTTTCGTTTCAAGATGCCTAAATGCGTGTAGAAGATTGGAGATTATGAGAGACAGACAGACAAACAAACGTACATACATACATACATAAATTCTTATATACATACATACATGAATCCATACATACACACAGGCAGACAGACAGATAGACAGACAGACAGAAAAATTCTATTCCCGAAACAACCAGAGTTAACAGAGAATACAAGTTAATTCTCGCAATGGGAAGCTGGACAGAAAGGGAATAAGAGAATGTGGCAAATTGGGTGTTGTGCGCCCGCCGTAAAGAAAATGGGATGCAAGCGGAGAGTTCAGAAGAGCGGTGACCACTGTAATTAGAGACAGCAGAGGGAAAGAAAAAGGCTTCATTGTGTCGAAGAGGGACAGCCTGAAGCCAGTTAGTAAGAGGAGGGGAGCCGAGACAAAAAGCCTTTCACTCGCCGTACAGAAGAATTGTATATGCTTTAGTGAGTTCTTCCCCTCTCCATACACACACACACACACACACACACACACACACACACACGCATATTTGTAGTCAGTTGAATATGGATGAATTCAGTTTCTGATGAATTAAAAAGAATTCTTTGGCGCCTTGCATCATTTCTGTTTGCCAGTTTGATTATAGCTCTCCTAATTTTGCTTTATACACTTACCTGTTTCTGGGATTCACTCGCTTAATGTACTGCTCCCTACTTCTTTCCCTTTCTCATTTCACATCTGTCTCCCTCTTTTCCTACTTCTTCCTAGCTTTCCGGTAAGTTTTATTACTTTTCTTTCCCCATCAGGTGGCTCTACAATGAGTGACAATCCTAATGGTTTACTGGAACCCAGGAAATCATTTACAGTGTTGGGTGGTAACCATGTAACCAGATTACAGGGTGATGTCGAGCCTGCTGTAGTGTTCCTGTTAAATGGGTATAAAGGCGCGTGTGCAGCGTCCATCCCGGAACTAAACCTCCACAGAGTTCTCTGCGTCTTGCTGTGGTGAGGAGCTATTAGCCGTAAGGGTACATCGGTTCGCTGCGCCGGACAACCCTGAAAGGGCAGTTGTTTACCTGCAGTTGATGGGTCTGTTCAGCCAGACAGACTGGGATTGATCATCAACAGCAACAACATCAACACCTGGTACTGGGCCACATCCCCCTCATTATCACTTTAGAGATGATGAT
>JAGKTI010037653.1:0-10853 GCA_018397915.1 Birgus latro | reverse complement strand
ACTCACACATCACTCATAATTCACATAACATCACATAACTCACACATTACTCATAATTCATTTAACATCACATAACTCGGGTTTTACTAGCACCTTCACATTCTGCCAACATAACATCACATGCAAAAATATGTATAATAAAAATTACTGTACATTGCTATTTCTTCTGTAAGTTGAATTTTCTTCAGTACTATTTCATTCATGTTTGATCTACTAGGCATTTCTTTTGGTATGGTATATACTGTAGTAACTGAATTATTATTATTATTATTATTATTAATTACTGTATTATTATTATTATTATTAGTAGTAGTAGTAGTAGCTAGGGCTGGGAGTGGTACTGTCAAAGACGAGGGAGAGTGGCTATATGTGATTTGTCACATGGGTGGGGGAAGTAATTTCATCTTGTGCAGTGTTTGTGATAAGTGCTTGCATAAGAGATGTAGTGGTATTAATGGTAGACTGTGAGATAATGCTGATTTCATGTGTGCGGTGTGTCGGGGAGAGCATGTGGATATTGCCAGGCGTGAAAGGATTGAACTTGCTGGGGAGTCTCTTGTGTGTGTAGAAGAGTTTTGTTATTTGGGAGACATTTGCTAGAGGTGGGGCAGGAGCTAGCCCTGTGGCTAGAGTGAGGAGTGGTTGGAAGAAGTTCAGGGAGCTGTTGCCTCTCCTGACACTGAGAGGGTTCTCCCTCTGTGCTAAGGGATCCTTATATGTGGCATGTGTTAGCAGTGTAATGCTGTATGGTAGTGAGTCCTGCACAGTAAAGGAAGAGGATATTCGCAGGCTCAAGCATACAGAAATGGCAATGATTAGGTGGATGTGCAGTGTGTCCTCAAGTCCAAGCCCTGGAGGGGCTAGGTTTATGATGGAAGAGTTGAGAGGTAGGTTGGGACTGGAGTGTATTGGTGTTGTCATGAGGAGAGGTAGATTGAGATGGTTTGGGCATGTGGAGAGGATGGGGAATGATAACTGGGTGCAAAAAAGTAGAAGTGTTGATGTTACGGGTAGGGTAGTGAGAGAGAGACCAAAAAAGACCTGCGATGAGGTCACTGAGTGTGACCTCAGGGTTAAGGGACTAAATAGGAAAGCTGCCAGAGATCAAGGAACATTGAGGGCTGCCATTAGGTGACCAAGGCCGATGCATGCAAGCATGTTGGAGCCTTCAAAAATGAAAATTATTATTACATATTATTATTATTATTTGTTTGATTAATGAATATGCAACAGAAAATTTATTACATTTTCTGAAAGTATAGTACAATACTTGGTAACCTGTATTTCAGATTGAATCATACCTGTGTTTCAGATGGAAGCATTGTTTGTAGTTTGCTTCAGGGCTTGTTTTGTAGCCTGCCCCCTTATTGTTTCTGAAATGTAGAGAAACATTGGTAGATAATTAAATTATCATCAAGCTCATCCAGTCATCCCATGCCCATGCTCACAATCTACTAGGGTAGGCATGGTAATAGGGAGATAACTGAGAATTAACTGATGCATAAACAGTAAGTTTTTAGGGTGAGTCATAAGTTTCCCTATATCCCTGTGGCAAATATTATGTCACCCTGCACTTCCAATCCCCTTGCACATCTACACCCAGGCATAAGGCAGTAGTTGGGGGCAGGTAACTTCTGTGACAAAATGGTGTTTCTAGACCCTGTGGATCAGTTGCCATTCAGGACTGGGACAGCTTGAATGTATATGGTTGAGCTGTCTGCCCATGTAAGGTATATGCAAATTGACTTCTACAGTACACATGGTACATTTTTTTTTTTTACCTTTCTTTTAATACAGATACCTTTTTTTTTCTTCATTATCTCACTTAACTCTAGCTGTTCTCTGGGAGTTATTTATTCAGGAGGGCTTTGTATATGTCCTTGGGGATGTATTATTTAGCTATATTGATTTACCCACTGACTTAACACCATCTGTTAAACTGTATCCCTGCATTGTCTTATTTAGTTGTAATGGAGAGGGAGACCTTCATGCTATGGCACTGCAACAACCAGGAAGTAGTTACACAAAGGTTCCTCAATTCCACATCCCCCAAAAGGAGGATGGAGAAATGTAGGAGAATGGCTGCTTCCACCTGCAGTCCTCAGGGTTCACATTCAGATGAGCCTGGGGCCACGGAAGTAGTGTCATTAGTGCATTAAGGTGCTACAGCAGTAGTGTCATTAGTACATTAATGACATTCATGTACTCTGCAAATAGCACACATTCAACTCCTTCCATCTTTATTTTTTCCATAACCTTTGCTGGGTTCAATCTTTGTAAGGTAGTTTATCTCCCCCAGTCATTGTTTTATAACCAGTGTAAATTGTATCATGGTCCATTGCAGACCTTTGCTGTGCCTCATATGAGTTCTGCAGCTCAGCAAGGGTTAAGTACTTCGTATTTTGGTGCTGGCTTACTATGATCAGTTAATTTTCACCTAAAAAGGTCATTAAACACTTTTCAGCTTAGTTCTATCTATCTATCTATTGCCAGACGCCTCAATCCCGAACGGGGTGGCCACAAACAAATCGCCTCCATGTCACTCTGTCCCCTGCCATTTCACTACCACGCTCCCAACTCACACCCCCCTCTCTCATATACCTCTCCACTCCATCCCTCCATCTCATCCTCGGCCTCCCCCTCCCTCTCGCCCCCTCCACCTCACTCACATACACTCTCCTCGTCAATCTTTCACTCTCCATCCTCTCCACATGCCCAAACCACCTTAACGTGTTTCTCCTAACGCTTCCCATCACGTCCTCAACCACACCACAACGCTCCTTCACTTCCTCATTTGTTAGTCTGTCTCTCCATGTGACTCCACATGCTCCTCTCAAATAACTCATTTCCACTGCTCTCACTCTTGACTTCTGTCCTTCCAACAGGGTCCAAGCTTCACTTCCATATGTCAGAGTTGGTATCACAATACTGTCATGTAACAACTTTTTCACTTCCATGCTCACCTCCCTGTTTCTTATCACTGCTTTCAACGAACCAGCAACCTTCCTTCCCTGCTGTACCCTTTCGAGCACTTCACCCTCCAGACTACCATCCTTACTCATCACACTGCCCAAGTACTTAAATTCACTCACATTCTCCATTTCCTTCCCATCCAATCTCACTGTACACTCACTGGCTTCACTTCTCTCGAAGACCATCACTTTACTCTTCCCCACATTCGCCTTTAGATTCCGTTTCTTACACACTCTCCCAAACTCATCTACCAAGCCTTGCAGCTCCCCTTCGTCTTCACTCAACAACACAGTATCATCTGCAAACAACAGTACAGGGAGTTTCCAAACACTGCCCTCTCTCACTAGGGCCACTCCAACATCCACTGCCCGACCTTGTATCTCTTTTAAAACCCCATCCATATACAGATTGAACAACCATGGAGACATGACACATCCTTGTTTCAATCCAACCTTCAAATGGAAAGATTCACTCAGTTTGCCATCCACACGCACTGCAGCCATAGCTTAGTTAATAACCACATATAGTATCCAAGGAAACTCAGATACCTCATAACTATAGCTCATTGAGTACAGTATCATGCAACCATAACTTAGCATTCAAGTTGAGAGTGGCCCAGTTCCATCAGATGCAAACAATAAACTAACAGGTCAGGGCAGCCCCACAATTGTTGCATCATAAGCTTGATTGTCAGAATTAAGGGTAAGGGAATGGGGTGACTCAAGGACACTGATAAAGTTGGGTCATGAAAATTGGATTTGCTGTAGGAAGAACAGAGTTTATATGTAAGTATATTGAATAGGTCGACAATAATTAAGACTGTAGATGGTCTGACTTTGATTTATGTGAAAGTCAGTACTGGTAGGCTTATCTGCTAAGGTCAGGGAAGCATTCGTGTGGTGGCACTGATATCATGGGGTAGCTTTCTAAACGTATCTCAGCTTCCTCTTTATATATAATGAAATCCAGGGACAATAACAACAGGCATAACAAGAACAACAACCAACCTCTCAACCACTCCTAGATTTTCAGTCACACTCGTCCACTCCTTCTCAGGCTGACTGGCTCAGATTATGAGATTACTCAGTCTTTGTTGGCTAACTTAGCTGGGCTTTGTTGGGTTCATCAGCTGGCTTACAATGGTTGCCAAGTTGCAGGACCCCTATTCTACTTGTTCCTTAATGATGCATTTTACGATACATATTATGCCTTACTGTCCTCTTATATGGCTTAATAATTAAATGGATTGCCTAAGTGCAGTAGAATACATAATATAAACGTGCCGTATGGATAAATAAACTCGTCAGGAAGAGGTATTCAGCTCTCGCATAGAGCAGCCCGAAGTAGCCAAGTTGGGCTATACTCTCTTCAACTTGGCTCAGATTTTCACGTACTCAGTGGCAGAAAAAGATAATGCCGTGCTATGCATCATTTACATGACATCTCTTCGTGACTAGCATATTTTAGTGTTACCTCCGTTATTTTCAAAATGTGCCTTAATTTACTCAGTGTATATGGTCATTTCAGAATGTGCTGTAGGTTACCCAGCGTATGTTATAAAATAGAAAGGGAAACTTAAGATGTCGGTCTGATGTGTACTGTCGCTTTCTCCAGGTGCTCTGATACTCCTCATCAATAGCCAAGCTTCATACTGCTCAGAGGTCGGTGAAAGTTTTTGTTGGGTAATCCTGGTCTGTCTGGCCGAGCACACCCATCAACCGCAGACAAGCCACCGCCCATGCAGAACCGTTCCATGCACTGAACCAATGTTCCCTTACAGCGAGGCGCAGTGAGGGCTGTTAAGGTTTGGTTCCCGGATGGACGCCGCACTTCTGTTTCCACCCAGGTAAGAGAGACGCTTTAGTTGACAACACATCAATGTTATTTGGTTATGTGGTAACCACCAACCATTGTAAATGGTTTCTTGTGTTACAGGAAACAATAAGGCTTGTCAATAAAGCCACCTGTAGTGGAGAGCTTAGTGAGAGATATAGGGAGAGGATGGAAGTCTGAAAAAGAATGAAAAAGGATTTGGAAGGCGTAGGCAGAACTAAAACAAGTGGATGGCCTCCACCACATATACCACCAGGCTGGTGGAAGTATTGCCCGTTTCTTCGAGACCACAGTCTTTCCATGGTGGAGCTTATGCATCCTAGTGATGACTGAAGCCCTCCATTCCATCATTTTCCAGGTTTTTTCTCCACCGTTTCCTCAATTTCTATTTTCCCCTTTCTACACCCCCCATCCGTTTCGTTTCTCTTCCCAACCGTTTATTTTCCATTTTCATTTTTCCACCTTTTTCTCCATTTGACTCGCGGTGGCTGGATGGTTAGCATCATTTGACTGAAGCTACCGGCTTGTTAGCTCCAGGGCTTAAATTTGCCGGCAGCTGATGCCACTCGACTCTGATGTCGATCTAATCTTAGGTCAGCAGGTAAGATGAGTACTTAGGGTTAACTCAGAATGGAGGTAACCGGTTAGGTGATACAATGGCCTTATATTCCAAGATAGTGAAAAAAAAAAAAACGCTACACTCAAAAGGACTAATTTGCGGGGATTAGAACCGCCGCTAAGCGCCTCATGGCGTCTGCCCCCACTTTCCAGTGCTAGGTTTTCTTTATTTTCCCCATGTATCGCCTTCACACCCCTTTTCCCCATTCTCTCCCCCCCCCCCCTTTCGCTTCCTTTACATCATCCCTTCCCATCTCTTGTCTTCTCACTCGCACGCTACACTTCCTGACCTTTCTAATGCTCCCCTTCCTATCTATCACAGTTCTTATACTTTTCTCTGTCCCTCTGCCCCTTCTCATTCCATCTCCATTCCTGTCTACTTCCCCCTTCCATATTCCCCTTCTCTTTCCATCTCCATTCCTGTCTACTTCCTCCTTCCATAGTCCCCTTCTCTTTCCATCACCATTCCTGTCTACTTTCTCCTTCCATCTGTTCATTCTTTTCTTTTTGTCTTACTCTCCGTCCCTTTTCCATTCTTTCTATTCCTTATCCTATTCTCTCCTTACCTAGGCTGTCCCAACTTCCCTTTCGTACTTCCTACCTCACAGCATATATAATGACATGGGTCCACGATGTTGTAATCAACTTACAGCCTGCTTTAGGAGGGCAATTTAAGTCATGTTTTAGTTGAAAAAAAAAATCAGTACTCTAGTAAAATGACGATTGATTGCAAGCTGATAATTATTCCTATGTCTTTAGTGCTGTGAAGAGGATGTGAAGCCATACCTTTTTCTGCCTCCGAGGTACAGGAAATCATGTTAAATGTTTTCCGATTCGAAAAAAATGAAATTAACTGTGAAACAAAAACATTTATTCGGAAAAAGGCAAGTACTGTACATTAGATACAGAACCCCAAACCCACTTCCTGGAAACTGCAAATTATTCCAGCGAATCCATGCTCGACACCAATCACATCAGTATTTTGACACATACTACGGATCTGCGCCTGGAGAGCGAGTGTAATCGAGTTTCACGCTGGTACACAAAGCACTATATCATTTCACAGTCACTACCAGAAGTAACAGTGCGAGGGCAGTCTTCTGATGTGGATTTATGTTTTTTCCTTCTGGCTATCCTCCCGATGCTTCGTCCATGCGGCCGCTGGATCGGGCGGTCGTGACCGGAGACTTCATCTGCTTCTGTCTGGTGTAGTCTGGGTGCTTTATTTACGACGTCGGCTTCTGGTCCAGCGTTATGAGCGACGATGGCGGGTCCTTCAAAGGACGAAATGATTAGTTTTCTGGCTTTTCCACTACTGGCTTGTGTGTTTAACTACAGAGAGGAATTAAGCTAGACTTCTCTGGTGTCTATAGGTTGGCACCCTCGTTCTGGGCGGCGTGTCAGCTGCAGTTACTCCTTAGTAACTTTGCAGTTATCTTAGTGGCCGTGGGGTGGTCCTGGGTTAGATTAGAACCTTTGGTGGTACGTGTTGTTGCTTTGGCGTGGTCCTTAGTTGCAGAAAAATCAGTGGTTAGACTCTAGGAGGCAGGTTTTTTGCAGCCATGATCTAAGGCAGCAGAGAACGCAAATTGTATCATCCCCGCTCGAGCACAAGCAGTCTCGATGCAGGAGTCGACGAACGTAGATACAGTATATCCTTGCAAGGTTGTCACTGGCTTTGTCAATGTTTCCGCCGGTGGGGGGGGGGGGGAGTTTGAGACTGCACAGCTCCATCGAGCGCGATTAAGTTGCCTTGCTTAGAAGATGAACGAGGACATCCTTTTTTTAGGTGAAAAGTGAGGGCATGGGATTTCACCTTTTCTAAGTCAACGAACAACCGCCCTCGCAGGATTTTGCTAGGAGATTACCTCCAACACGGAGAACGCTATATGTCCTCCTTCTTGGGGCTGACACCCTGTCGGTGATAGTCTGTCACTGACGTCGGGTTGATGACATCTATTTATTTTTTTAAGGTAAACTCCACCCTCCTAGTAAAGTCTTTGAGGAAATACGCCTCTCCAACCTCAAGAAAGGACCTTCCATTGTCGATTGGTTGGAGAAAAGTGTCTCTTCGAGAACTGAAACAGAATTGAACAGACAGCTGCTCGCCGGCGCTCGACTCCACTTCCCTATAGTCGCCTGCTCGATTGTAAAACCTTCACCACTTTGCTAGCAGTTTCTGGCCCAGCCTTCAATTCACCTCGGTCGGCGTCAAACTGGGAGTTGACGTCACAAATATTTCAGTATAGTCGTTCACAGGAGCCAGGTTATTCCCACGCCACCATAACAATCGTTAAAAGTTTATGGGAAAAAAAAAAAGTATGACAAACCACTATACTTGCACTTCCTACTGCCTGTGATCTCCAGTCTAAAACGCATTGTGTCCGCTCAGGCATTTCGAAATGAACGGATCTTGAATTTGCCTCTCTGTTATCTTGTTTTTGCTCTTCTTGGCAGAAACAGTTTACAGACTCCTGGCCTTTGGTTCCCCCTCCCTTGCATAAAAACACACACACATACAGTATAACCATTCCGTTAGTTTATCAAGACTGTCATCGGGAACTCTTGACAGAAATAATATGCAACAAATCGACAATCAGGGCCAAGTTCAGGTGACATGGGAATGGTTCGTAATTCCCTTTTCTTTAGCTAGAATTGATTCAGTAGACTCTCCAGTTACTTCAGCCTCTGATTTTACTCACTGAAAGGTTAGGAAGTATAGCTGTACAGGGCACCTGTAGTCTGGTGTATAGTTTTTTCTCTATATTTAATTTGTTTTCCCTTTCTCCGTTCATGTAAAAAAAAAAAAAATGTTTGGCAGGAATTCGTCGGCTGTGAAATCTCTGTAGCAGTGTGCCTTTCATGGATCGTTGTGGTGTGGATATGGATGTGATAGGAAGCGTTAGGAAAAACACTGAGGTGGTTTGGTCATGTGGAGAGGATGGAGAGCGAGAGATTGACGAGAAGAGTGTATGTGAGTGAGGTGGAGGGGGGGAGAGGGAGGAGGAGACCAAGGATGAGATGGAGGGATGGAGAGGAGAGGTATATGAGAGAGGGGAGGGGGGGAGGGGTGAGCTGGGAGCAAGGCTGTGAAACGGCGAGGGACAGGACGGCATGGAGGCGATTTGGTTGTGGCCACCCCTTACGAGATTACGGCGTCTGGCAATAGATAGATCGATAGATCTACACATCAGTGGGCACTTGTGGCATCCGAGGACCCTAATCAGTTTCGGAGCATTGCGTTGAAACGTGCTATAAAAACTGAGTGGACGGTAGGGTTGGTGCTGCAGTTTTTGGCATCCAGAGTTAAATAGTATCTTGTTGTATAAAACCGTCTGGAAGTAGCAAGAATTAATGCGTCATGTGATTCAAAGTGTATTATTATTATTATTATTTATTATTCTTGCTATATTCTGAGTTTTTTTTTTCTGCCTTTGGAACTGAAGGGGTTAGAAATTGTTTACATTAGTCCACTCACCATTAGAGATCTGTTCTGGAGAGGAACGCCTTCATGTGGTGGCACCGACATAACCAGGCACCTCCATTGCCAGTTATGCAAGTAAACGTTCCTCAACTACTTCCCTATCCCCTCCCCATCCCACCCATCCCTCAAAAAAAAAAAAAAGTCGATGAGCAGGATGTTGGACTGCAGAGGAAGGGCATCTTTAACCTGCAGTCCACTGGGTTCACATTTTGGATAACCCTGCGGCAACAGTAGCAACAAGTGCCACAACTACTACTAATGCTAGTACTAGATATGCTTCCATAGTTGGTAGGCCAAGTTAAGGTGAATGGACTATAGCTGAATAAAATCGCTCGTATGTAATAGGAATAAAATACATAAATACAATGATCCGAACCTTCTTAGGTGTTAAATTTCATATATTACAGCTTAAGAAATCCTCATTTATGTTACTAATGCTAACTGTGTCCATAATAGTATATAGGTAACATACAAGAATATGTTAAGATGCAATATGCAAAATAAATCGCTTAGGAAGAGGTGTTATGAAGCCTTTCCCATTGCTAACAAGAGTATGACTGAAGCACTTCGGTGAAGCAGTAGTTGTATGAAGGAGAGGTATTTTTTAGTGAAGCCTTCTAATAACAGTCTTGACTAACAATAGCACGGTTTTGCTATTTATACGAAACGAGTAATATAGAGGGTATTAGTAGGTTATTTTGGGGTCAGTGATAGGTGATTCGATTGGGCTAGTCGAAAATTTGTTGTGAAGCGTTTTGATATCGATCTTTGACTTACAGCAGCACGTATTCTGCTACATAATGTATGAGGATATTCAGACAGTGTCACGCATGAAGTGATAGTAATGCAGAGGATACGATATCATTAATATTATGGTGAAAATGATAGTCCGAATGGGTAAGGCATGTAATGAACACAAACCCCGAGAGAGGGTAAGGAAGGGATGGGGAGGGGCTGTAGGGGCGGGAGGGTTGGAAAAAAGGGAGGACAGGGGGGGCAAACGAGGGGTTGGGGGGGTGCGGGAGGAACATGGCGAAGAGTGAGGAAGACGAAGATACTAGAAGGTTTGTATTTGTCATAAATGCAGACAGTCGACGTTTGCAAGGTCAAAAATCTTTCCCTAGACCACAAAACAACGGAAGAAAGGGAAAACGGGTGTAAAGAGAGAAGGGATTGTGGGGGAGGGGAAGCACCGGGAGGGGGGACGGAGGGAGAGGAGGGGGGTTGCAAGGCTGATGCCTCCCCCAGCGGCCTGTAAAGCTCTTTCTTCTCAGCTGTTGGTGGGGTAGGACGTACCGTAAGCCCATGGGCTTGCGAGACTTTTCAGCCATTTATTAACAGGTTAGAGACTTCAATTTGTGTTCTTTTCATCTTTTTCATAGTAGAGATTGATATTACAAAATCCTAGTGTACACATTAACGTAAGACAGGAGAAACTGGCAAAACTATCATACCCTCGCCATTTTAGGGTCCCACCTGATGGCCATTTCCGGGAACCACCTGGTCGCCATTTTCGGGTACCCCCACTATTAATTTGCATATTACTCCTTGATTCTTAACTCCTGTTACTGCTTGATATGTTTAACAAAATGTTTAAATTGAGTAGAATATTGATGCTCATTATGTAGAAATAAGCAAGATTAGGTGTGCAACGATGCAGACTTCAACCGATCGAGAATATACTACAGCAAGTCAATGTTTTTAGTGTTTTCAGAGCTTTTTTGAGGTACTTTTTTGAACTTCTGGTGGATTTTCAGACATTTTGAATATGCTTTTGTACAAGTGGTTGTTTGTGGTTGTTTCAAGATTATTTTAGGGCGTTTGGCGTGAATTTTGCGTTTGAGTGGGGCTGTCGTGAATTTTGCGTTTTGAGTTGGTCTGGCGTGAATTTTGCGTTTGAGTGGGTCTGGCGTGAATTTGGCGTTTCTGGAGTGGGTCTGGCGTG
>JAGKTI010037651.1:0-10853 GCA_018397915.1 Birgus latro | reverse complement strand
AAGTGTTCTCTCCATCTGTTTACTTTTTCTCCCTTCTCCACTAGTAATCTACCATTTTTATCTTTCACACCCCCACTGACTTCGTTGGCACCCTGTCTAGCTCTCTTTACCTCCTTCCAGAACATTTTCTTACATTCCCTCCACTTTGCACTCACATTCCTTCCAAATTCCTCATCCACTCTCTTCTTACTCTCTCTTACTAACCTTTTCACCTCTCCTCCTCACTACATATAACTCTCTCGTCCGTCTCTCAGCTTCTTCGTTGCCCCTGTTCCTCATCCACTCATTATATGCTTTCTTCTTTTGTGCCACAGCCTCTCTCACCTCTTCAGTCCACCATGCTGTTCCCTGAACCCCCTTTCGTCTTCTCTTCACCCCACACACCACCTCACATGCTGCACAGATTTCTTCTGTCAATACCTTGCACACACCCTCCACGTCCCCCATCTGATCCAATCTATATTTACCCAATCGCTCCTCCACTTCCCTTCTATATTCAGCCTTTATTCCATCCTCTTGTAACTTTTCTACCCTCCTTGTAACAAATACTTCCTCCTGTCTTTCCCTTCTTCTCTTCCTCCATCTTGTTTGGATTCTGATTCTGGCCACCACCAAGTGGTGGTCAGAAAGTCCACTCCCCCAACCTCTATATACTCTTGCATCCATTATACATCTTCTCATCCTTTCATCCACACACACATAGTCAATCATTGCCTTCCGTTCATTCATTCCCCCGTCCTCTCTTCTCACCACTCGCCATGTATACCTATGGATCATTTTTTGTGCCTGAAGAGGGTATTAGTTATCACGAACCCCCTCCCAGCACAAATGTCCACTAAAGCACTGCCATTCTCATCCATCTCTGCAGGCACACCCCACTCACCAACCACTCCATCCACCTTCTCATTACCTACTTTTCCATTCATGTCTCCAATCAGAAACACTCTCTCATTCCTTTTCAAACTTTTTTCCAAGCAGGCTTCCACATTTGTCCAAAACTCTTCTCTCACTCTACTTACACGATCTTGCGTTGGCGCATACACGCACACAATTGCCCACATTTGTAGTCCAACTTTCACTCTTACCCACACAATCCTTGACCCAACTGATCCATACTCTCTTACATTCTCCTTCCACCTGTTGCTCACGACAATACACACTCCCTCTTTCGCCCTCTCATTCTCACCCACTCCCGCGCATATACCCCATCCATATTCCCATTCTCTCACACTCGCACCTCGCCATTTAGTTTCAGTTATTCCACATATATCCACTTTCGCACTCTCAAGCACCTGTACAATCTCTCTTTCACCTCATCATTCATACCCCTCACATTCCTGGTTGCAATCTTTATCTCGTCCTTTGTCTGTTCCTTTATCGTCAACTTTTGGTCAGTCCTGGTCCGAGGCTTCCTGATTGTATTTTTAGTTAGTTGTTTTTACGGGGTGGGGCACTAACCCACCACCAACCCTTTTAGTCGCCTCTTACGACAAGCAGGGATACTGGGGGAGAATTCTTGAATAAACCCCCCTACCCCCATTATATTAAGAGATATACGGAACATATTAGAAATTGAGTCTTGTGCTGTAGGGTTAGGTTAATGTTTGAATCTTGAGATGTGAGAATAATTCTGAAGATACTGACAGGTCCCTTTGTTAACTTTCTCTCTTACCTAAGGACTTAGTTCTTGTCAGTATTGTTATTGTGCGTTGCTAGTTAATGTATATTACTGCATCAGAAAATGTGAGTTCTCTCATAGGGTCTGCTGGGGGCATGGTGGCTCAGAGGTAGAGCATCGAGCTCGGGACCGGGGGGTCGGGAGTTCGAGCCGCGCCCGGGACTGCCGTGCCTGGAGGGGTAGCGCCCTTTTGTTACCTAGCGGGGCTATATGATCTCATTGTAAGGTCTAGCTCGGGGGATTCTTTTTTAATCGTAGGCTCTGCAGTGTTCTGGGCTGTACTGATAGATGGAGTCAGTGGTTGAGGGGTGGTAAAGTGATCCTTCCACATCCGAGACAGTTCATTTCATTTCAGTTCAGTGCGTTTGCCAGACAGGAACAGAAGGAGTTGTGTGTGTGAGTTCAGTTCTTTCAGTTTACCGAGTTCACCATGGAGGAACAGATGGAGTTGTGTGTGTGGGTTCAGGTTAGTTTTAGTTAGTGTTTCGGACAGTTCATTTCAATTGTGTATGAGGCAGTTCAGTTTCTCGTCAGTGAACAGTCAGTGAGTCACTGACACTGTTAGTGTGTCAGACAGTGCAAGCTAATCAGTGAAGAGTGGAGTAGTCAGTCTGAGTCAGTGACTGAGAGTTAGTCATCCAGTGAATGAACAGTGAACGACCAGTAGTGAGTGAAAGACCGAATTAACATGAAGGAGCAAAGTCACAATGCCTTGCAAGTTTACCACCTGACCTGTATATGCATCATTCTTGACGTATCAGTGAACCTTCTAAGGTTATAACAATTGGTGTCAGGTGAGGGGATACATCCTGAGAGGTGGCGATGCTGGACTGACTGCCAAAATGGCATACATTTCTCTGACAGATGTACCCTCAGTGTTGAGAGCACAGCAAGAAGCACAGCAAGAACAGAAAGATATACTCGCAGTGTTGAGAGCAAATAAAGAGGAACAAAAAGAAGCCCAAACACAATGCAAGACTACAGGAACAGTTAAGTGGGAACAGACAGGGGCTTTGCCAGCTATGACAGCAGCTGCAGGAGGGGACTAGAAAACTGAAGCAACAACGAGAAGTGGTGTACAACAATGCAAAGGTAATAAGCAACCAGGTACAGGTAAGAGAAGTAAGGAAAGAGAGTTCCTGTGCAGTGGAGGATAAAATGAGAATTGAAATACAGAAGTGAATGACAAGGTTCAAGCTCTTAAACAGTGTTTGAATGAGGGTCAGCACTCAGCACACCCGTTAGGTGCCAGTGACAGGTGCACAGTGGGAGATGTTGAGATTAAGGAAGTTCTGTGCGCTGTGGTTGTTGACACTGGATCAGAGAAGCAATTGGAAGTGGTGGGTCATCAACAGCTTCCCAAGACTTAACAGCTGCTGTGGGGAACTACTGGATGCTGCACTGGGTTTGGAACGATATGGATGTTGGGATGGCACAGAGGTAAGGAAGAGACCCAAGCCATGTGTGTTGCTGATGCTGGGGACCCCTGCATCATGGGTTTGGACTGCCTGATG
Organism: Birgus latro; assembly: GCA_018397915.1. Classification (NCBI taxonomy): domain Eukaryota; kingdom Metazoa; phylum Arthropoda; class Malacostraca; order Decapoda; family Coenobitidae; genus Birgus; species Birgus latro. Next base: position 7,661 of record JAGKTI010037651.1, on the reverse strand, counting down.
TCCTGCTACTACCAGCTTGAATTCCATTCGATGCAAATGCAGCTAGGAGGAAGACGTGTTCTGCTGAGGGTTGTGGAGCATGGAATTCTACTAATGACGGCCAGACAGACTAGATTTATCCTTCTCAGTCAGAGATGCTGCTGCCTTGCAAGATCTATTACACGCTACACACTGTCCTGGAACTGGTGGAATACAGGAGCCATGGCATGATAGATGGGGATTGATGGTGGGCAGGACGTTAAATGACCCTATGGCATAAGAAATACCCATCATCATAGCCAATTTTCCACGTCGTCCTAAGAAGATATTTAAAGGCACAGCTGTGGGGTTGTGCTAAGAAATCGATCAGGAGCCGATGAACAGTGTGTGAAAGAGGAGTACTGTTGAGCACTATGAAGAACTACCCATCCACTTGTGGGATCTGCCAGGAATGCCCAGTGCCCTGGAGAAGCCACATATGGAGCAGTGGGATGGGCTCTTAGTGAAGTATGCTGATGTATTCTCCACATGAGACCTGAACCCTGGAAGTGCACTAGGAATGGAGCTGAGGATCTGCTAGACACTGGAGATGAAAGGAGGGGCTCTGAAGAATGATAGAGTTGACAGCACTGGCAATCCAGTTCGTCAAACTGTAGGACCTAGACAGCAGAGACGACAGCATCGACCCATTAGTGTGGAAGTTTATCTGTGTATCTCTCTAGCTATAGCCCGAGGCCCTACTCCCATAAAAGGTGTACCCAGACAAAACGTCTCCAAGTCGCTCTGTCACCCACCATTTGAGTGCCCTACCCCCAGCTCACTCCTCCCTCCCTCCCTCATATACCTCTCACCTCCATCCCTACACCTCATCCTCAGTCTCCCCCTCCCTCTACCTCCCTCCACTTCACCTACATACACCCTCTTAGTCAGTCTTTCATGCCATTAGTCAGTTTATGCCATGTATATTCGTATATAGGTCGGATTAGCTAGTTGTTTCAGGGACAAGACTGTTTTGAGGAAGGGGCAATGTCATGTCGTCAGGATCTGGGTAGTGCTTTATATCTGAAGATGTAAGAACCATTATATAAATCAAGTGTTGTGCCATAGGATTATGTTAATATTTATATCTAGAGATGTGAAGAACATTCTAGAAATTAAGTGTTGTGTTGTACGATCAGGTGAATTTTTGTATCTGGGGTTGTGAGGAATATTCTAGAACGTAAGTGTTGTACTATAGGCATAAAGGGGTGTCAGTTAATTTTTTTGCCCAGCATGGTATGGATTAAAAAAATACAAAATTATCTACACTTATGTATAATGTATAGAAACAAGAAACGAAAGTGAAAAATGAAAATATTGTAACTTAGCTTATCACACACAACTGAATACTAAAAAGGCCATGAGGGTGAGAAGTAACCTAAATGAACCCAAAACAAGTCCAATCAAAGTAAGGTATGAAACTTACTGAGTTAGTGAGTGAACAGTCTAAAGGAAGAATCATAGTTATTTTATCAAGGCCTTAAATTATACAGAAACAATGATTCCGCAATTCTATTTGATAACCAAATCTCAAAAATAATTTCTTTCTATATACAGCAATGGCATAATCCCATAAGGGGTGACCGTTTGACTTTTGAGTTGTTTTTCGGAGAGTGGAGAGAACCCTCCGCCAACCCATTTGTTGACACGTAGGAAACAGGTATGGGTTGGTTATATGGTTACCACCCAGAATTGTAAAATGGTTTCCTGACACACAAAACCATTTGGCTTGTCATTCACTGTGAAGCCACCTAAAAAGGAAAGAAGGGTAATCAAAAGTGCCAGGGAAGATGTTAGAAATAGGAAGAGAGAAGGGCAGACAAAGAAAAAGAATGATAAAGGAAAAGGAAGAAGCAGGTAACACTACAGCGAGTGAGTGGATGATGGTTGCCATCACCTACCACATTCAAAATCATAAATTTCAAAATTATGACCAGATTCCGGTGAATCTTCCTTGATGCCTGAAAACAGAGTTTGACAAAGGTAAAGAGATGCTAAATGACAAGCTTTTGTGGTAACATCCTGGTTTTCATATTTTTTAATAGAACTCCCAATGTATCTTGTATTGCAGTAGGAACAGTTAGATTTGTAAACAGTGTCTGAGCACAAAGCTTTTGGGATTCAGTCCTTATACCCCAAAAGGCCTCATTTGTGTATGAGTTGGTAAAGGTGAACCTAACTGAAGCATAGAGATGAACGTGACTGAATAATCTGTTCAACTCTTTTCTGATATGAAAACTATATTGTCTATAATAAGGGAGACTAATGTAAATGACCTTTATGGGAAATAAACAAACCTAGTTTGTACACCAGAAAATGTTTCCAGGAGTTTACATAGGGTACTTTTAAAAAGATGAAGAGGATATCCATTATTCAAGAATTTTGTTCGAAACTTACTATTTTCCAAATGAAACGATTGCCAGTATAAGCTAACATTATAGAATCTCTATAATTATCAAGGTCTACTTGGAATTGATATTAAAGAATCTTTGTACATTTGCCCCAAGAAGTGATAGTGGAATTTCCAGAATTTTTCGGTCAGTGATATTGTACAGTACATACTCTTCCTTGTATCTTGACAAAGTGAAATCTTATTTGTGAAAATGTAATGAAAAAACAATCGGAAAATCACCAAATACCTGTACATTTCAATTTTCTCTATAGTAATTAGCTAGTTACGATATTACTTGACGCATAAAGGGAACTACTGAAATCTCAGAACTATTGCTCAGGGACAATCAGTAACAATTTGTGGAGTCTAAATCTACAGTGTACAGTGGTACCAACAACAATTGTTTAGGAGCAGAACACTGAAAAATATATAGCTTTAATAAACAGTTCAAACTTGGCACTGCTATTAAGAAAACCATTTCCATTAGAACACTAATGAGTCGTTAAAAGACATAGGTCCGCATTTTTTTTTTTCCATGGATGATGATAAAAATTGGGAACTTGGGATTGCAGCCTAAGTTAGTGGGCTATTTTAAAATGTTAATTAACAAACATGAAGGGAGCCAGTGACAACTCAATGACAAATAGTTAAAAAATATTATGAAGACAACCTCAAAAAATGCTGCAAGTTCGAGCTCCTTGGAGAATACCAAACTTGTTATAGCCTGGTATCCTTAGTTACTAAACGATTGACGAAACTATTAAAATGCAGTTTTATGTTCATATTACTAAATTCAGATATTCTGCTCAGTATTTTTAGTTAAGGACATAATGGTAAAAAAAATAAAAAACATAAAATGTGAAAAAGAGAAAGTATGTGCAGTTTAACTGCAAGGATGTGAAACGCTTTAGGTCTTCATTGCCTAATGTAAGTGAAAAAAAGTAAAACCTCATATCTCCTTGAATCTGTATATCTGTCTATTGGCAGACACATTAATCCCGTAAGAGATGGCCACAAAAAAATCGCCTCAAAGTCACCCTATCTCCCGCCACTTCGCTGCCCTCCCCCCAGCTCACACACCTCTCTCATATACCTCTCCACTCCATCCCTCCCTCTCATCCTTGACCTCCCCCTCCCTCCTCCACCTCGCTTACATACGCTCTCCTCGTTAGTCTCTCGCTCTCCATCCTCTACGCGTGGCCAAACCACTTCAGCGTATTTCTCCTCATGCTTTCTGTCACATCGACATCCACACCACGATGCTCCTTCACTTCCTCATTTGTCACTCAATCTCTCCGTGCACCTCTACATGCTCCTCTCAAATAACTCATTTCCTCCACTCTCGCTCTTGACTATAGTATTGTGATACCAATTCCAGTGTATGGATGCAACTCTTGAACCTTGTTGGAACAAGGCGACTTTTTTACTTCCATGCTCAGTTTCCTATTTATTACCACTGCTTTCAAAGAACCAGCATCCTTTCTTCTCTGCTATAACTTTCAAGCACTTCATCTTCCAAATTTCCATCCTTTCCCATCACACTACCCAAGTACTTAACTGCACTCACATTTTCCATTTCCTCATCACCCAACCTCAGAGTGCACTCAGTGACTTCATTTCTCTTGAATACCAGAACTTTACTTTTCCCTGTATTCACCTTTAGATTCCACTTTTTACACACCCTCCCAAACTCATTCACCAAGTCATGCAGTTCCCCTTCGTCTTCACTTAATACAGTACATCTGCAAAAAAGGAACAGGAAGTTTCCAAATGCTTCCCTCTCTCATTAGGGCCGATCCAACATCCACGGGCCTACTGTATATCTCTTTCATATCCCCATCCATATACAGATTGAACAGCCATTGAGGCATGACACAAACCTGTTTCAATCCAACATTCAGATTAAAAAAAATCACTTAGTTCACCACCCACACACACTGCAGCCATAACACTCTCACACATACTTTTCACGGCATTCAATAGCTTTCCATTTACTCCACATATTCTTAATATTTTCCACATTCCTTGTCTATCCACTTTGTCAGTGCTTTCTTCAAATTCATGAAGGCTGCATACAACATGTTTCTTTTCTCTAGAAACTTTTCCACTATAGACCTGATGATGAATGTCTGATCTACTCAACCTCTTCCCTTCCTATAACCTCCATGTTCTTTTCAAATTAATTCCTCTGTTATTTCCCTAATTCTATCAGTATACTGCCATATACTTTTCCTATTACATTAAGAAGACAAATGCCCTGATGATTACCACACACTTCTTTTTCTCTTTTTCCTTTGTACAGAGGAAAAATTATTCCTGACTTTCAGTCCTCTGGGATCCTACCTTCCTCCCAGGCCAAATTGTACATCTTCCATCTCCATTCTATTACATTCTATCCCCCATGCTTCAGCATTTCACCAAACACTCCATCAATTCCTAGGGCTTTCCCCATTTTGACTTTCTTCATTGCTTCCACTACTTCCATCCTACTGAGTTCTTCCTCCCGTCTCAACTCCCTCCTTCTCCTAGCCGTTCCCTATCCACTTATGCTTGCATTACTTTCATTCTTTAGGTTTAGCATTCCTTAAAGTGGCATTTCCATCTGAATATACGTTTTCGTCTGTGAGTCACAAGGTAGCAACAAGAAGTGGTGCCAAGGCACAGCAAACCCGTCCTCAGCAGTCATTTTAGTACTGATGTATTAACACAACAGGATATCTATTCAAAGGTGTCACATGTCTGATTTGGAGTAAATCGGGTGAACATTGACGATTTTGTGCCCATTTGAAATTATAGGTCTGACCTACCTGAAATTGACTCCCCTACCTCTAACTGGGGGGGTGACCCCCCCGATATAATGAGGCATGTTACCGGATGCTGATTTGTAAGATGCACATTTAGGTTCTGGTTTCATGTCGATATGACGAATGTGAAAGGAGTTATGGCGATTTTTTTTTTTTTTTTTTTTGCATTTTTTTGGGGCCTCCAGCCTGGGTCTTGGCCAAATTTGGCCCAAAATTCAGTCAGGTGATCAGATGGTCATATCCCATCATCCCTGTAGTTTTAGTCAACATCGCACCAGTAGTTTTTGCATAAATTTGTTAACAGACAGGTAGAGAGAAACACAAACAAACATGGTTATTAAAAGTGTGGGGAAAAGATGGACTAAAATGGGAACATTAATTGTTGCTACCCCATGTAAGCTACTGTTTATTTATATATAACATTTTCATTGTTTTGACATCATTTTTTGACACCATCATGACCACAGCATTTGGAATTCAACTATTCTTCCTCACCTGGCCTTCTAACTAGACCAACTGACGTACATACTTAAGGAAATTTAAGGAATACAGGGCCCTTGGGCATAGATTTATATACATAGATGCCGCACGGGGGGGCAAAAAATGCGTCAGCTTGGCTATAATGTTGGAAAGGTCGCGGACACATTGTCTGAGGTGGTCTACTCTACAATTGTACCGCCTTTAACTACTCTGAAATGCTACAGTGTTACACTAGCAAGCGAATAACTGGCACCAGACAACAGGGAATAGTTTTTCATAGGTAAGTATATACACGTTGTACTATAAAATCAACACAAACGTCATATAACCCTGCACAGCTCAGATTGATGCATGCAGAGTGCAGTACTTCCACACTGAGTTTAGTTGTAAACAAACTAGTCAATGTGAATAACAGCTATGTAATATAACGTTTGACAGTACCACAATGCATTAAATTGTATTTTACTATGGTAATCAACATTCTCATGTACTGAGCTACGTAAGGTAAAGGTCAAGGAAGTCCTTGCCACCTCACTTTCGTTTGTTCTTGCAGTTTTTTGCTAGAATGGCACTGTGTACACAATATGCAAGGAAAATTAGAGTATGATGAATATATTGGTCTCGTGGCCGTCGCCGAGGCGTTTCCAAAAATGTTAATTGTAGGGATTGTAGGAGGAGAGAATTTTGAAATTGGTCTTGTGGATGGCAGGAGAAAGATAAAGATGAGTCTGGGGTTTGATTGCAGTTATATTCTCAAGAGAAAGTTATCTTGACAAAAACAGTACTAAGGTGAGAGCGGTTTATGCTAGCTGACTCCATGCCCTCTAATCTTACCTTTTCCACCGTGCCTCTTCTCTCTCCTATTGCGTCCTGCCCTCCCTCTCTCCAATTTCTCCCATATATGTCTGGTTGGGTCATGGTTGTGGGCACGTGTGGTGATTTCCATACAGGTGGAGTTTTCCATCAGGCGTCATACTGTGCTGTGTGCGAAATTCTCTAGCTAGAATATGCACTTCTGTTTCCTCCAGCTGTCTCAGGCTTAGGCACGACTTTCTTCAAACCTCTGTATTACATATATTCATTGTCACTAGTTATTATATTATGATATTTTAGTGCTCTGACATAAATTTATTTGGCTCCAGAAAAGCAGTGTTGGGTCACAGTGGTGTATTTTCTGGTGAAATGTCTACCCTTGTACAACTTAATCATATATGAACCTAACAGTCTCAGACGTTCAGCATTCCAAGGTCATTTGGGGACTTGTAGTTCTATGTTTATTTCAGTTCATAAGATTCTAGGCATTAACTATCAAGCCTTTACAATTTCTGTCAAACTTTCAGCAAATATTTTCTCCCGCTTCTCCTCCCCCCCCCCCCCCCCCCCCAAAAAAAAAAGGAATTATGTTCCCAGGTTCTGATACTTCTTCCACCTTGGATTTCCCCTAAATTTTGAAACATAATTTATTCATGTTGCTACACTAGTTGAGTGGCAAGGGCTTTCTCGAATTTGACAGATGTCACTGGGTGTTTCCCTGGATCACCATGTCCTTGTAATGTAGTGCCGCAAATTTAAGGATAATCTAAGTGTAATATAAGTTAGTATAAGTGTAGTACAAGTTAGTATAAGTTTAATGTAAGTGTAACATTGAAACCTAAATATTTTTGTCTACGCAATGTAATGGCCAGCTGTTATGTTCCATTTTCAAATTTAATCTCTCTTAATATTCATAGTGTGTGTGAGACTCTGTTACTAGTAGAACTAAACCGAGCAACTATGTGAATATGATTGACTTTGTACATATCGGCCAGCCAGTTCTTACCAGTTATGTATAACATCATAACCTTAGACAGAGTTTAATTATCGCGGGTGTTTGTCTGCGTACTACACTGCTGGTGGTAGATAATCTGCGATACTACACTGGAGAGAAAAATCCATCTTTACACTGGTGGTAGATAATCTGCGATACT
>JAGKTI010037650.1:591-10853 GCA_018397915.1 Birgus latro | reverse complement strand
CTTAGGAAGAGGTATCAGGCTGTGTTAGGATTCATGGAGACTTGAGACGATTAATGGAGAGTGTTTCTAACCTGTAGCCACAAGCGGTTACTGCAAAGCCTACCAAAGCTCCTGAAGGTATCATGAATTAAAAAAAATTAAAAATGAGTCAAGTGTTTCGTGAATAATTATATAAATGCGCGCGCGCGCGTGTGCGAGTCCGTGTGTGTGCGTGAATGTGTGTGTGTGTGTGTGTGCGTGTGTGAGACAGAGAGAGAGAGAGAGAGTGTGTGTGTGTGTGGGTGTGGGTGTGGGTGTGGGTGTGGGTGTGGGTGTGGGTGTGGGTGTGGGTGTGGGTGTGGGTGTGGGTGTAGGTGTGGGTGTGGGTGTGTGTATGTGTGTTTTGGCAGTTATACATTTAGCAGGAAAACCATGACGTGTGCCGAGCCTGTACCTTGCAATCATTCTGGCAAATCCTTCGGGGATAGCGATCGAAGATTCACATATTCTTGCAACGCCGATAACACGCTGAAAAGGACTAAATAAAAGAATCTTTATTTAATGCCCTTCAGGAGACATTAGCTAAATTAATTACAACTATAACTGCCATTACAACCATCAACACCACCACCTCAATCGGTAGAGAGGTGGCCTGCGGTCCCACGGACCCAGTTTAAGGATTTGAAATTCAGCAAATCAGGCTTTACTGATCTACTAGAAGACCCACCGACATGTAAAAATACCCCCGCTAATACCAATACACCAGTTCTGTATGAGACAGCCCTAGCATGTATTCAATATAGACGGTGGGTGTTAGCGCCGAAGTGGTGACATGATATGTAGGAGGACTGCTGGGCCATGATAGCAGGCTGTGAAGCCTATGCCCAGAGTCGGACACATAAAAAAAAAAAAAACACCATCACCACCACCATCATCACCATCAGTGTCTCCACCACTGTTTTCCACCTGAAGATGGGGCGAAGTATGGTCCACAGAGCATTAAAAAAAATGGCATAGTAAATATCACACACAGTATACTATTAAACTGTTAACGTTTCACATGTATTATCATTTTTGGTTTCATAGTGATTCGGCATTGATTTTAGGTGCTTAAGTACTAATACATCGGGCAACAAAACAAAGTGTGACAACTCTGTTAATATGCATCAGTTCTGGGAAAGTCTATAAACACGGCCACCCATGTCTCACTCCCTCTCGCCACCAACAACGAACTTCGGACATGACTAAACAAATGCGACCATAGTTTTCCACTTATTAAGGAGACACACAAAACAGAGTACAGTATGTTTATGTTTACAGATAGATAGATAGCTATAGATGGATAGATAGACATATATTATTTTTTATTACAATACATCAAAATCTAGGTCTTTATTCTTCTTTATGTAGTCAGTATGAAATTATGGTTTGTACAAGAATTTGCTTACCTGATAACGTAAATTCCAAATCTTCAACAATTATACAAATTTCCTGCACTGCTTCTCCTTTTGCTAATTATGGACTTATGCAATTCGTTCTCTGGAATCCCCCTCCTGGCCATGAACTTCTGGGGTAAATGCATAAATCCAACTTCCACCCCCACCCCCACTCCCACCCAGTAATCTTCTTCTCCTCTTCTACAGTATTCCCTTCCTCCTCCCCTTCATCCAACCCCCCTTACCTCCTTGCCAGTTTCTTTCGCTTACTCTCCCATTCCTGTACTCATCTTCATACCCTCGCCCCACCTCCCTTCTCTTCCCCTCATTTTCCCCTGTATATCCCTCAATCCCTTTCCTTTCCCTCCCCACCCTCATCTTCCCATGTCCCCTCTACTACCCTTCCCTCCCCTCCTCTCTGAAATCCCCAATCACCCCCCTCCCTCCCCTCTCATCCCACCCCCCTTCTTCACCCCAGCGCGCCTCCTGATTACTCCCCTCTCAACTGAACTATCTAATCCTACTTTAATGTTTCATAAATCGCCCTCCCCGATGTTTCTATTTCTATTTTTTAAATTACTTTTGGATAACCCTGCTGTTCGATTTACTCAACGTTTCAGTCATTTCCAAATAAATTACACTAAAGTATTCCGTTTCATCTCACTCTAGCTGATATATTTCGAGACTCCACTTTAACTTCTAAAATTACCATTCCTCCATCTTGAATGCTGATCTGTAACAAGAGACTAAAAAAATAAATAATGCTAGAAACAAAGAAGAAGAGAGTCAAATCATCTAAAGGCATAAGGGTTAAAATCATCATCGAAATGACAGAGTATCTACTATTGGCCGGCCATATTAAGTGAAACGTGCGTTGCGAAGTCCGTAGTATTTCTCTCGAAGCGAATTTACCCAGTCAATATGCTTGTATGTTGGTGTCATTTGCAGCCCAAATATTACTTTGTAAGGTTTTAGATGGCAGCTACCTAGGTGCCACAGGAAAAGAAAAAGTCTCTCCAAAGGTGGGTGCTCCAGGTTACTGATGAGGTGTGTACAACATGTGAATGTTGCAGCACCAGCATGACAAAGTTGCACTGTTATGTACCTGTAACATGATAAACAATTACTGCTTGTACAGGATATGACGACATTACACTTCAGAAAGCAATACACTGTTAATTCTTTACAAAGAGTATCAACACATTACTCACTTGACGGTCATAACGGTGATCAGTATTAAAGTGATTACAAAAAGTTCAAAAGGTTCAGTCCATATCGGATGTGTTAAAAAATATATCAGGTAATGTACATTATTAATGGAATAGGCTAAAACTCTGTCTTCATGAACAGTAACCTACTATTCTTTTTTATGGTTCTTTCCATGGGGTGGCTGGGGCCTATTGTTCATGTAATGTCACTCAGGGATAAATGAGGCTGATTACTCTTATCTTAAATGTCAGGACCAACTTGCCTAGCCCCGGGCTCCTACGCTTCTCATGAGGCAACACTGGATAAAATGATGATGATGATGATAATGATGATTTCATAAGAATACAGTACCCACCTTAGGCCTACATATTCTGCATCAAAATTTCTTATTTTTGGAATACTAATTAATCAAACTTGCTCTTTTAACGCAACAGATAGTTTAAAAAAAAATGTCTTCTCATACTACAATTATCAAGTTTTAAACACTACAGTTTCTAGTGTAAAATGCTACAAATTCTCTCTCCACTGGAGCAGAATAGTGAGTACAATACTGTACTGTTTACTGATGGTCCATCTGAGTGTTTTAATCAGCTGTCACTGTTTAACATGCCTAAGACCTAATGAATCCATCCCCTTAATTACTTTGGCAGTAAGTCCTCTTCCAGTGTGACAACTACAATAATTGTTTACATCGTGTTTGACAAAATTTCCACTGGAAAACTGGATGGCATAATGCCAGCAAGAATGTAAACCCTGCAGCTATACATGCACGACATACCCACACATCACACACCACAGATACACATAGCTTCCTACACAGACGACATAACACTTACATGTACACACCAAAACGCAAACAAAGCCGCACACATCATTCAGTCTTACCTCAACACACTACACGAATGGTTCACCACAGACAGGTTCAAAATAGCCCCAGCCAAATCTAGAGTGACCCTCCTCACTAACTAGACAACAGAACACAGTTACATTCCACACCTCACAATAAACAACACTCCCCTACCACACACACACACACACACACACACACACACAAAATCCTTGGTGTAACATACAGTACATCAATGTCATTTAAACAACACATTACAAACATCAAAAATAAATTAACACAAAGACTCAATGCCTTGAAGTCACTTGCCCATACAACATTTGGGCACAACAAAGGAACCACCACCACAGTATACAAACAATAAATACGTTCAGGGATGAATTATGCAAGCCCTGCTTGGGCTCCTAACGTCACTAAAACACACTACAGCACTCTACAGATCATACAGAACAAGGCCCTAAAAATAATCACAAGCTGCACAGCTACTACACCAACAGACCATTTACACAAAGAAACCAGAGTCCACAAAGTCAAGGATCATCTAGACATGAGAGGCACCCAAATTCTCGCTGAAGCCTCCACAAACCCACAACATCCACTACACTACATGGCAGCACATCCACACGCACCATGGAACATCAAAACAACACTCAGCACATGATATCATACACAAATGCTGTCCCCCCCCCCCCCCCGCCTGCTTCAGACCAGCTTCCAGAAGCACACCCATACTCAAAGCACTCGCCGTTCCATTCAGTCACTTAAAGACAACACACAGCTGCATAAACAGCTTCCTGATATCCACCCTTCTGAATCCTATCTCCTTCGTAAGGACAGGGTCCACCTGGCCAGGCTGAGATGTGGGCATCATCCAGCCCTCGTAAGTTAACAGAAGAGGCTGGATGACTCCGTCGCTGATGCCTGTCCAGGATGTAACACAACACCCCATACTATTACGCAGATTATGGAAGACAACATTGCACACAGTCACCTACGCCAACAACACAAAATACACTCCTTGAGAGCTCTGTGGGAAAGCCCGGTCTCGGCCATGGCCTTCCTTAGGGACTCGGGGCTGTTCGGCCAAACTGCCTAGGGAACAACTACTGCTAATACTACCCTGCTTCTCAAATACACGTAATCAAATCCTAGCCCAAACTTACACTTTACTGCCTTCCTCTGTACTGAGCACCAATAGCTTCCTTACCGGCTCTGCTTCAACATTAAGCAAGCTTTCTTGTCTACTATACCTGCAATAATAAAAGTACAAAGTCAGAACAACTAAAATACAGTATAGTGCTTGTGCTTACCATGAAAATGAGTAATTACTGCAATAGTGAATGAAGGAAAAAAAGACAGAAGAGGGAGTATGAAGTCACCCGCAGGCAGAAGGACGAGGAAAGAATGAAGTAAAGAAGGACAGAAGAGGAAGGGAGGAATGGAGGGAGGATAGGATAAGGCAGACACCCGAGAGCAGCACTACATCGAGTGAGTGGATGGTGAGCACCCCTAACTATTACCTGAGACTTTGTCCATAGCACCTATGATAAAATGATGCCCAAAAAAACTCATTTTGGCTTGGTTTATCTTTGATGCCATATCTGAAAATATTGTGCTGCTCTTAACAATTTCACTATCATACTATGATATTTAATTACTGTACAATACTTCAAGATTTCTAGAAGAGGAAACCACCACACTATACCTAATTTTTTGTTTTTTATCCCAGTTACCCACACTCACATCTCACTGCCAACACATATGGTCATTCATTTAACCCTCCAAATACTGTAACTTCAGTCCCTGATGAAAAATGTAATCAACCTCTTTCAGTGTTGGCATGTGTTTCAATGGCACCTCCACCTGCCACGCACATCAGGAATGTCCTATCCCTTGACAAGAAGTTGATGATTATCGGAAAAATCGGCAAAGGATGGATCATGAGTCAGGCAGAGGCAAAGGTGTTGTGCAATAGCGCCTCCTGTGCCAATGAACCACATGGGCTTCTCTGCCAACTCTTTGGTAGGTTTATCCTAACATCTTCTGTTTTATACAATGAAAATGAACATGATGATGATGATGATTATGATAATACTGATGTTTATGATGATGAAGAGGATAATGCAGCTGCTCGTGATACCAATGCTGATGCTGATGCTGATGATACTGATGTATAATGATAAAGATGGTGCTGACGATAACAATGATGCTGTATAACTCCACTTGCCTGCAATATGAGGGTGCCAGTGCTGCTGGCAAGTCTGAGCATATGACTTAAGCGTAGGTGGTAGTAGAAGTGGTTTCATGTGGTGCTTGTTGTGGCAGGACCCTTCAGTGCTGTCCAGGTCATGTGTATAAAACCCACATGGCTGTTGCTGCTGCCTTCTGTTCGGTACTGGACAACGCAGTGATATCTGAAGGTTACGTGGAATTGAATTACCCTTCTCTCTCTCTGTGTATTTATCTGTCTATACTCAGACACCTCAATCCCGTAAGGGATGGTCACATATATAATGCCTCCATGTTGCCCTGTCCCCTGCAATTTTTGCTGCCCTCCCCCATTTATCCCATTACCATCACTAGTTCAATGGTCATTGCTTCTCTGAACTGGCTGCCTGCATCCCTCCACCACCACGACGGGCGCGTAGCACCCGTTTGGTAACACACTCTCATCAATTTTCTGTCGACCTCTCAAATGCAAGAGTTGACCATTACTCCAAGTTCTTCATTTATGCAACAGGTCAACTCTGTATTTCCTACTTCCTATGATCTCCAGTCTTTCAAACGCTGTGTGGCCAAGCATCTCGAAATGAACAGATCTTGAATCTGGCTTTTTTTTTTTTAAGGAACACATTGTGGGCTCCTGGCCTTTGGTTCCTTCTTCCTTCCATTGAAAAAAAAAAAAAAATACACCTCCCTCTCATATACCTCTCCAATCCAGCCTTCTATCTTATCCTTGGTCTCCCCCTTCCTTTCCTCTCCTCCACCTCATCCACATACACACTCCTTGTTACACAGTATAATTATACTGTACATACAGTATATAAATAAGAATAACGCCATGCTTCCTCTTGGGGAATCTCCAGACAAACAGTGAGAATGACGAAGTTAAATACCGGTATATGAGAGAGGGCGGTGTGAGCTGGGGGGAGGGCAGCAAAGTGGCGGTGGACAGGGCGACGTGGAGGCAATTTGTTTGTGGCCATCCCTTATGGGATCAAGGCGTCTGGCAATGGAGAGAGGAAAAAAAAAAAAGGGGGAAGGGTGCGACAAAATACAGAATCGATGGTCATTTACCAAACTGGCACTTCTGATTGAAAAATATAATTTTTATTGCCACATAAGTTTATACGCACCTAATTATCTGAAACCCAGTAATATTTTTTTCCTAATTTAACTATTCATTAAAAAATCTGGATTTGGAGCGAAAATTACTTAAAGTTTGTGGGTATTTCCTCTTCAGACCGCAGACTTGCCCTGATAGACTTATCTTCATCATCATCATCATCATCCGAACCTCCTATCCCACCCTAGGGCAAGGTGAGGAGTAGCAACGTCAAGACAGCCCAAATTTGCCCATTCCAATGGGCCATGCTTCCAGTCACTCATCACTCGTGCCCCCAGAATCCTGGCTCTATCGGGTACGCCAAAAACATTCACCACGTTTTGTAGCTTCACATAAACGTATCCGAAAGAGTCAGTCCAGAGACTTCCGCTTTGCTATAATATTGATTTAGGGTGCAAATAAATGTACCGGTATTTACATTGTGTTAGCTGGGGGGAGGGCAGTGAAATGGCGGGGGACAGGGCAATATGGTGATTTGTTTGTGGCCACCCCTTACAGGATTTAGGCATCTGGCAGTAGACAGATAGACAGACATTGTAAACCAATATTTATACAAAACAGTTGTGTCACGGCAAAATGTTGAGGTAAAGGTGAAATGTTTTTACTAAATCTACCGTAGGTACTTCTCGCTCTGAATCCTGATTCTTTAGTAAATATTGAATTAAACACAGATTTTAGACTGGATTTCAGCTAATTTGGCGCATAGAAACCTATATGGTGATAAAAACCAGAACCAATTAAACGTGCCGATTCAGTATTTCGTTAACAGTCATTGACCTAACCAAACATTCCTTAGTTCCAGTCACTTTGTAACTTATTCAATGTCACCCATAAGCACTCTGACTGATTGAAAGCCAAGCATTGTGAATTACGATGAGCTGAAATTCCTAACGCTCTTCGCTTATTCCTCGATTTTCTGTTATTCATGCGAGGCATGGGGTGGATAGGTAGCCTGTATAAGAGACGGTGGTGTGAGTTAGAGAGGACAGCCTGGCGACAGAGGACAGGGTGATATGAAAAAAATTATGGACATGAACCTTCTCCTAGATGCATTTTCATTTTTTCGAATATTTATTTTCATATATCTCTGCTTTCTATTATCCAAAAACATATTAGAGACAGAAGTCAAGAGTGAGAGCAGTGGAAATGAATTATTTGAGAGGAGCATGTGGAGTCACATGGAGAGACAGACTGACAAATGAGGATGTGAAGGTGCATTGTGGTGTGCATGTGGAGGTGATTGGAAGCGTTAGGAGAAATACACTGAGGTGGTTTGGCCATGAGGAGAGGATGGAGAGTGAGAGACTGACAAGGAGAGTACATGTGAGTGAGGTGGAGGGGGGGAGATGGAGGGGGAGGCCATGGATGAGATGGAGGGATGGAGAGGAGAGGTATATGAGAAAGGAGGGGTGTGAGCTGAAAGCAGGGCAGTGAAATGGCAGGGGACAGGGCGACATGGAAGTGATTTGTTTGTGGCCACCCCTTACGGGATTAAGGCGTCTGGCAGTAGATAGAAAATTTAAATCTGGTTCCTAGTTGCCATATATAATGCTGCATAAAATATCCCTAGTAATTACTATACCTCCCATAACGGATACTCAAGTCATCATCAAAAAATGACATATTATTTCCACATAAGCTAAGCACATCCTTGAAAAAATAAAAATATACTTTAAAATATTACAAATACATATTAACACTCACCAAAAGACTGTGTGTTCTCTTCATAACCTTCGTACAATGATGATGATTGCTGTATGATGATGATGATTGCTGTATAGATGACGATGATTGCTGTATGATGACGACAATAATGTAGTGCAGTTCCTACAGTGTCAATGTGGTAAGGCGACGAGATGTGTGGTGGCACCGTAGGTAAGCTGTGAGTCTAGTCTGACCTGACTAAAGCCAACGACATTCCACTTTTCAACATATCTAAAATCTCTATTTTCTCTGCCAATGATAGCATCTCACACTCTCTCTTTGGCTTAGAGGAATTGCTTTTATCCTTTACTTGTTTCTTGGGAGCCATTTTTCAATTACACAATGAAAGTACAGTAGAACTGTAAACACGAGAAGGGCGACGACGATGTAAGTAGCGAACTGACAATTCTCGATAGCGTGGTCGTAGATACTTCTAGGGATTATGGATTATTTATAATTACCAGAATAAAGTCGTGAGACGTATTATCAACGAGGTGAGTTACAGCACGCTTGGGTTACGGAGTTTTATTGTACAGTTATATTGAACAGAGATTTTAAAACGAACCTAGCATGACGGCCAGTCTCCCCTTTCCTCCTTACTCTGCCCTAATTTTTTTCTTGGGCCTTTGTCTCCCCCCTTTTTCATCTGTAGGGCTTCTCTCTGACATTATATACAGGTAGGAGAGGAAGTTTGGTGAGGAAATGGTGTCTGGAAGTCATCCTGTTCACGTGCACTTCCACATGTTTGAATACGTCATGAAATTCTTGGTTTGTCTGGACTAAGAGGATGTTAAGGATTCTTAACCCCTAAACCGCGGGGTTGTCGGAGGTGCTCCGTGTCATTCCCGCGGGGATATTCGCGCTCCTACTGACTTTTTAAAAATATTTGCCAATAGTCAGTTATTGGTTCTAGAATATAATAATTAAATATGCACATGGCACAAACCTTCAGCTTTCTCCTGGGATGTTCTTTTTAGCACTCGTCGACTACCGTAGGACTTGTGGAGACTTCTGAAGTTGGGTAACTAAGTCTCCACTTTACACTTCCAGACACCCCCTAATCTGAATACCAATGCCAGATATTATCACTAGAAACACTATTCAATGATTTCCAAGTAGTTTGGGATCCATACTAAAAAAAAAAACAATGTGCAATCAATGCAAAATACGAGCACATACGAGCCTCCCACTCGCGCTAATTCGCGGCTGTATTTTGTCATTTCTTACTCATATACACACTCACACTTTATTATTTCTAGTACTTTATTACACTTATATACTGTATATCTACAGTCCTTTACCGTTTTCCACACGATGTTTAGTAGGGGTAGAGGTCACAGATCCATTTATAATAGGTGCAAAAACGGCAGAAATGGAGAGGCGTCATTTCACCGTGAAAGACGAGAGCGAACTGACTGTATCTCGGTAGCCAAGAGTTGAAAATGTCAGCTGCTAATGTACTGTATATGCTAAGAAATAAGTCGTAGGAAATCTAGACAATACATAATGAATTAGGTAGTTCCAGGTGAATATAAATATCACTCAGGCTTCTCCCATCCTTTCTTATATACATTTATATTACGAGAGTAGCTCATACGGCATATTTCATGGGGAAAAATAGCAGGGGAAATTAGCGAACAAGTGCAGGTTGGTTGTTGGCAAGTGATAATTAGCCAAATCCAGGTCAATGGCACTATCATTTGCCTTTATTTTTTTATATATATATTATTTTGTATAAGAA
>JAGKTI010037649.1:0-10854 GCA_018397915.1 Birgus latro | reverse complement strand
TTCTGTCATAACTATTATTCTTGTAAGCATCAGGTGCACTTCCAGTAATTTAATTTTGAGTTTTGATAAAGGTATCTACCCTTCGGGATAGATACTTTAGGAGGGAGCCATGTAAGGGCTATACAGTAAATTAATTTTTCCAGTTTGGGATTATTGTCTATTTATCTGGATTTATTTGGAGATAAAATATGTATATATATGTGTATGTATATATAGAGTATGTACAGTGTGTGTATGTGTTTGTATAAAAGCAGTTTAATTACTTGTTTTGTGGTATTCATGTTTCATTTCTTTCCAAAGCTTCACTTGCTAGTTGCTGAGATTAGGTTCAAATGCTTTGAAATAAAATTTAAGGCTTCATTGCTTCGTTGCTTGGTGTATTGAGGCCTCATTCTGCCTCTATATAAGGGGGTTAGGTGAGCCATTCTCTTCGGGAGAGAGGGGGAGGAGAGAGAGAGCAGCCGACCATGCCAGACGTCCGAGCTGACGACAACGCCTGCGACCCGTTGAGGGGGGCTAGAAGTCAGCCACAGATTCCTCCAGCCCAGAAGATCAAGGGGACTGTGGTTTGGTTTAACGTGAGTGCGGGGTATGGGTTCATCAAACGCCAGGATACTGGTGTTGATGTTTTTGTGCACCGCTCGGCGATCGTTAAGCCGAATCCACGCCACCTCCAACGCTCCCTAGGTGATGGAGAGCGGGTGGAATTTGGATTGTTTGGGACTCCAAAGGGTCCTGAGGCCCGGGATGTTACTGGACCGGGAGGTGTGGCTGTGCAGGGCTCTGCTTATGCACGGCGACGTCTCACGGCCCAGGGACATCGGGCTAGGGATCCTGGGAATTCCAAACAACTAAATCTCCTCGTGGAGATGTGTGTCGTGACGGCGAAGGCCTTTTGTGGGGGTGATAAGGGGGCTTTGCGCGTTCTCCTCCCTAGGATCTTTGAGGAGAACGGGCTGCCTTCCCTTGTCATTCCCGAGTGCTTCGCCCGCGACATACACTCGATTCCCCGCCGACGGGGGCGTAGGGCCCGGCAGCGACGATCTGCTGCCCCTCGTCAGACCCCGAGGAAGAGGCTGCGTCTCGAGGCTCCCCTCAACAGGGAAACTGCCACTCCCTCTGTTGACGACCCGGCAATGTCCAAGACCACGGTTCAGACCACGGCAGAAATTCACGAGCAACCAGCGATGACGGAGGAGGGGCAGGATTCTTCAGATACTGCCTCCATGGCCGAGGAAGCGTCGACCGGCTCCTCGGCCGAGGAGGAGATTTGTGAGTCCTCCCCTCCACCTGCAGCAGAGGGCCCTCCATCTCGCCCTCCAATCATCGACTTTAAAAATCGGCTAGATGTAGCCTCGTACCGCCACTTCCTGACCCTCGATGCCCACACCCGGTCGTACCAGCTCGGAGCCACGACCTACACCACCCTCTACGACCTGCTCCGGGCTGCCGACATGGGTGAGGAGATCAGACCCATCCTAATCATTCGTGGGGAGGAGGCACGTCTAGCCGATCTTCGAGCGTTCTACCATATGCTCCCGCCACGATTGCGGTAAAAGCTCGGCCAATAGTGACGTGAGGCTGCCCTAACTACCATTCCATATATATTTGGCTGGCCTAATGTCCCCCAAGAGGACGATGGCCATTAAGCCCCAAGGAAAAAAAAAAAACATTCTCTTCACTCTACTTTGAAGCACCAGGCAACAAGGATCCTCCTCCTGCCGAGGGCCGGGCCGGAGAGGAATCCATTCAAGTTAGGACAAGAGGTTTCCCAGGCCATCTAAGTTCCCTGTGGTGTGGCTCGGTACTTTGTGCCCAGGCACTGAACGTGGGTTCACCATCCCATCTTCCACTACTGACCGTGTCTTGTGTTTGGCACATCTTCCACCATGAAGACTGTACCTGGTGTATGCAAGGCCACAACTTTCATTTGACCCCGTGCCTGGTGTTACTTGCTTATTCTCCAATATAGGACTCTACTAAATCTCCCGGAGAATATTAACGAGGTTTATCTTGCTTTCTTTTGTCTTGGAAGAGGCCTGGGAATGATCTATTAATATTGTTTCTGATGAATTGTGAGTATTTAATTTTAATTGTAAATAAATGTATATAGTTTTGTTTCTTTGTTTCCCTTGACCCTCTCGGTGTGTACTGCGTGAGAATACCTAAAGAATGCCTTTACACCCATCTCGCCTGCCACTCAGACCAAACAAAGTTATGGATAACGGTCTTCAGATCAGAATAGGGAACCTTATATACCCAACAGAAGGAAGAGAACATGGCGATTTTGCCTCTTTATCAGCGAACTCGTTCCAATAAAGATTAACATGAGACGGTATCCAGCAGAACGAAACAGATTTATACTTTGCAGCCAGGCGCCAAAGTCAAGACTGAACCTTCCTTATTACAGGATGGAATGTATTAAACTGCTTAATGGCAGTCAAGCTTCCATAGGAGTCTGAATATATTGTAAACGTCTTTCCCGGCATTGAGTAAGCCTCTTCAAGAGCCTTCTCGATAGCAGTTAGTTCAGCAGTAAGAACAGAGGCATTGTTTGAAAGCCGTCCAAGACGTACACCCCCTTTATGGACAACAGCAAAACCTACACCAAGTTGTGACTTTGAGCCATCTGTATACAACTTTACTGAGTCCCTGTGGAGAAGGTCATGGAGCAAAAACTTCGATTTATTTTCTGCATCCGAAGAGGTTTTCCTACATATGGTTTTGGGACACACATTAGGTTCCGGAATGAGCCAAGGAGGAAGATTGCTGTAGCTTACTGGTTCAGTCTTTTGCTCCCTCAGTGATGCGTCACCCACAGGTAGCATACGAATCTGGAAAGGTATAGAGGCTCTTGGGCCACGGAACTTAGACGGGTCACACTGCAACAGAACATCAACACGAGGATTGGAGTAACGACTGCTCTTAATTCGCACAGTGTAGCGAAGCCCTAACTCATGCCTACGTAAGTCCAGAGGAAGCTGGTCTGTATCTACGTATAAACTCTCCACAGGGGAAGTGCAGAAGGCACCCGAGCACACTCGTAGACCCGTATTGTGGAGGACATCAAGCTCATGAAGTTTAGTCTTACAGGCAGAGGAATAAATTTGGCAAGCATAGTCAATCTGTGACCGGCACAAAGAGTTATAGAGCTTGATAAGGGAGTTCCTATCAGCACCCCAATGAAGACCAGAGACCACTCTAAGGATATTCAATGATTTCTTAACTTTAAGCTTCAAATAATCAATATGCTGTGACCAAGAGAGACGTGAGTCAAAGATTATGCCCAGAAACTTAACCTCCTTCTCAAAAGGGATGATGTCATCGTTTAACTTTAAGTGTGGGACAACCTCCTGGCGTGTGCTTCTAGTGAAGCGGACTGCAACAGTCTTGGAAGGTGAAAAGCAAAAACCATTATCATCAGCCCAATGACAAATAGTATTTATGGACTTTTGCAAGTGATGACTAATCTCAACTGCATCGTAGCCGGACACACAAATTGCCAAATCATCAGCATACAGGGAGCCCAACACAGGGCGGGAAATCTGATCGAGAACACCATTGATAGCCACTGCGAAACAGGTGACACTAAGAATGCTGCCTTGGGGAACACCCTCCTCTTGCCTATAAGGACTGGATACAACATTTCCGACACGAACCTTAATGTAACGTTCCGACAAGAAGGAGCGGATAAAACGAAACATATTTCCCTCAATTCCATATCGAGACAGCTGAAGAAGAATACTAGTGTGCCTGGTTGTGTCGTACGCCTTCTCAAAGTCAAAGAACACCCCAATAGTCTGACAATGGTTGGCAGAGCTTTGCTGGATATTATTTGAGAGGATCAGAAGGGGGTCTAGTGTCGAACGGTTCTTCCGAAACCCAAACTGGTAAGGAGAAAGCAGCTTTTCGGATTCTAAGTACCACATTAACCTTGCATTAACTAGCTTTTCTATCATCTTACAAACACAGCTTGTATGTGCGATAGGCCTATAGGTGGTAGCCAAAAGGGGATTTTTGTTTGGCTCGCTGATGGGAATAATGAGGGAAACTCTCCAACTGGCAGGAAAAATGCCTGTTTCCCAAATTTTGTTAATAATCTTTAAGAGGAACTTCGTAGCCACAACAGGCAAGTTTGTGAGCATTGAATAGAGGATGTTGTCCTCACCTGGAGACGTAGAGGTAATCAATGACAAAACGTCTTCCAGTTCCCTAAGTGTGAATGAAGCATTATAGGCAGCATTGCAAGAAGACGAAGAAGGTAGAGGCATGTCAGGAATATCATTCCCTGATATTAGAGAGGACTTGGAGACGTCAGCAAAATGCCTCCCTAAGGTCTCCGCAACCTCAGCAGGATCAGTAAGGAGGTCGCCACCTATTTTCAATGTCGGGGTTGGAGATGGGATGAATTTGCCTGAAAGCTTTCTAATTTTCCTCCATATAACCCTAGAGGGAGTCTTGGAATTTATGCCGTTGATGTAAGATATCCAAGAGTCCCGCTTAGCCTTTCGAAAGTAGCGACGTTGCTTAGCCATGGCACGTTGGTAAATTTGGCGCGTGGCAGCTGAGCCACTGGTCTCGTAACGCCGATAACATTTCCTCGTAATTTTCCTTAGTATGGCACAGGTTTTATTCCACCAGGGGACCGCAGGTCGATGCGGTTTACCTTTCGACATAGGGATGGCCTCACGGGCGCTGCCCATAATTGCAGCAACAAAATAATCATAGGCTTCCAAGTGACTAGAGAAGGACTCGAAAGGCCTAGCCAGAAGTATACCGTTTTTATAATTCAACCAATCAGCCTCCCGCTCCCTCCACCTAGGAGAGGAATAAGCAGGGACATTTTTCACACACTTTAAATGGATTGGGTAATGATCGCTTCCATGCAGAAAAGGATTTACTCACCAGTGAAAATCCATTAGGATGGAGGGAGAACACAAGCTCAAGTCAATAGCGGAGGAAGCTCCGCTACAGACATTGTGGTAAGTCACAGAGCCATCATTGTAAACTGAGATATTATACGATTGGAGTATGTCATCCATAATCCTCCCCCCAGCATCCAAAATTGTACCACCCCACAGTGGATTATGGGCGTTAAAGTCCCCAAGAAGGAGGAAGGGAGCAGGAAGCTGATGGATTAAGTCTTCGATGTCCTGCTTACTGAAACCACCACGAGGTAGAAGATACAAGGAGCATACCGTGAGTGAATATTCCAATACAACTGTAACAGCAACAGCTTGAAGAGTTGTCTGCAACTGAACCAAGGAGTGCTGCAAGGACCTGTGAACAATTATTGCTGCACCCCCATGCGCCCGATTACCTGGCGGAGGGGGAGACCCGTGAAAGACATAATTCAATCCAGGATTGTATAGCTCAGAGCCCAACATGGTCTCCTGGAGACAGACAACACCTGGATCATAGTCATGCATCAGAACTTTTAGTTGCTCAGACCTAGAGCGAAGACCCTTACAGTTCCATTGCAGGATGTCAGAATGGAACGTTACCTGCTAATGACAGGAGCCCCAACCTTTCCATTATGCGATTGGGAAGATGAAGGCACACGTTTGATATAGGGTGCAAGGACAGATGACTGCTCCTCACGGACTTGTCTGTATTGGATTTGGTGGCTGGAAACTTAGAAGTCTCAGACGAAACAGACACGAGTTTTTGTCGCCTCGGGAGGGGATGGACAGCTGAATCAGGCATTACAGGGGGGTCAGAGACAGAAGGTAAAGGAGAGGCATCCATCAAACGGTCATCAAGTGGATAGTCCTTATCAAGATTTGAGAACTTATTGGATAGTAGCATAACACCAGTATCCGTAGGGGGAGAAGAGTTCCGGGACCTCTTAGAACGGGGAGAACAAGTGAAGTCATTGTCAGCCGACAACGACATTGCTCGAGAGTGCTCCCCCACAGAGGGAGCAACTGCACTCCGCTTACTGACGGCCTTTGAAGTACGGGGAGACAACGATATTGCTCGAGAGTGGTCCCGCACAGAGGAAGCAACCACACTCTGCTTACTGACGGCCTTTGAAGTACGAGGTGACAATGACTGGGCAGAGGACGACCGAGAAAATGATGGACCCTTACCGGAGACAACACCAGTGCCACGAAGGGCTTGGGATGAATGCAAATCTGAAGTTAAAAGACCAGGAGGAAACTTGTCACCAGAAGCTGGAAGAGACTTGGCAGGGGACTGAGAGTTGTTCTGCTTAGTGCTGCTAGTAGTAGTGTGAGGAAGTTGAGGGGACTTTCCGTCAAAACGATGGGATAGAAACCCTTGGACGACATTTGAAAATTTGGAGGTAGGGTGTTTGTGGACCGTCAACAACCGATGCCGAGCACTTCCATAGCTAATATGCTCATTGTCTGCGAGCAAAATGATTTCCTGCTCGAACTGGTACCGCAGGCACGTTTTTGAATTTGGAGAGTGATCACCACCACAATGCTTGCAGAACTTAGAGTCAGAGCATGATTCAGGGTCGTGACTGGCAGAACAAATGAAACATGTCTTCTGACTTTTGCAGGAGTCCTTCACATGACCATAGTCGAAACAGTTATAGCACTGTGTTGGCCTACGGTGAAACTTCTAGACATGAAATCTCAGATGTCTGATTCTGATGTAGTCCGGCAGATGAGGTGAAGAAAATGTCAGACAAATAGCGGAATTTGTGCCTTTCAGCTTCTTTACCTCAATAACATTCGCAGGACAACGACACAGTATCTCTTCATCCTTAAAGTCACATAAATCACTGCTGTAAATGACTCCTTTAGCAGTGTTGAAGGTTTTATGTGGGGAGACAGAGTGAAGAACCGAGTCAGGAGATGGAATAAATTTAGACAAAAGGGGGGTTTGTGTGTCATTCCCCGCTTTAATTAACAAATTCCTCCCATACCTCTTTAGATTCCCCTCAGGGATATTTCCTATTTTCCTCTCGAGGCATTCAGATTCTTTGATAAAATTGTTCAGTCCATCCTTATATGTGGCGACATGCCAGTATTGCCTAGGAATGTCTCTAGGAATGTCAGGAGTGCCGTCGTCATCCTCAAAAGGCTTAGGTATGAAGTCAAAATCATCGTCAGACAAATTTGCTGTACTGAAAAGTTTAGCCTTGCATCTAAGTAAAAGAGTACCTTCATCTAAAGCTCGAAGAGCAGCCAATGCAGAAGCGCTCTCACAGAAGGTAACGTAAGCGTCAAATGAAACTCCATCCAGGCACAATATCAACTTTAACCTGCTCATGACACCAAAAGGCCTCATGGCAGCATAAAGAGTATCATATGCGATCGCTTCCCGGATTCCAGCACAGAAAAACCCCCGTAAATGCGGGTTTTCACGAGAAGGGGACTCAAAGGTCTGGCCGTTCTCCACACAAGCACCAAATTTGGGGGGAGTGGTTGTCATGAATAAAGAAAAAAAAACCTTCATTCCCCCACCCCTCCACCCACCATGGAGCCCAACAAAGGGAGGTCGTGTGCCAGGGAGAACACCACTGGCGACCCCAGAGGTAGCGGGAGAGTATACGCGGGTAAGCACCAGGGGACCCGGGCAAGGGTGACTCCAGGACGATAGGAGCCACCAGGTCCCCCAATGCCCACTTGACCCTAGCCAACGCATGACCAGCCGATTGACCTGGTCGGGCCCAACCAGGCCGCCCGTCTGGCCGGAATAAGGGACCAAAGAGGTGTTTTGCTAGCTGCAGGGCGCACCGTACAGCATCGCTCAACCTCCAGGACTCCCGTCTCCTAGCATTACGGGACGCCACGCACGGCAAACACGTGGAGAGGCGACAGTCCCGCCCTAGATGGCAAATGGACTGGAACTAACATCACCAGCAGGCCTCCTCCGCTAGTGATGTAGGGGGTGCTTGGTCCACGAGGCTGACAAATGCCGAACCCTATATAGGTAGGCATGCCCCCAAAGTAGGTGGCACCTCCAACCACGCTTCAAGCCCCGCCACCACGTCAAGGTGACCCCCTGCAGCAGGGCAAGTGAAGAGAATGAAGAATGAAAGATTGACCAGGAAGGTGTATGTCGATAGGGGGAGGGGCAGACCAAGGTTGAGATGGAGGGACAGAGTGGAGAGGTATGAGAGGGGGTTGCGAGTTGGGAAAAGGCCAGTTGGACGACGGGCGATAGGGCGACATGGAGGCGATTTGCTTGGGGCTACCCTGTGCTGGATTAAGGCGTCAGGCAATAGGCAGATGGAGTGTTCTGTATAATAATATATTTTTATAGCATCCCAGTGTGTTTTTCTTTTCACCTCAACCACTTTTAGAGTAATTTCTTGCAGGTTACAGTTGTTTGAGGGTGGCTAAAATAAAACTACTCTTCTATTTTAAATGAAACATGTATTGTACACTGTATTTTGATATATACACACACACACAATAATACAAAATGTGAGTTCCAGTAATGTACTACAGTACTTAATATTTACAAGCATCGGACAATCTTTAGTTAAGGTTTCAATACACATAAAATAACAGAGTCATCTTACTTCCAGGTACAAAAACCTGCCAATAATGTACTACAGTACTTTCGAATAATATTTACAAGCATCAGATAATGTTTAGTAAAGGTTTCAATACACATAATATCACCACAAACTGATTCATCTTACTTCCGGGTACAAAAACCTCTCAATTATGTACTACAGTACTTCCTAATAATATTTAGAAGCATCAGATAATGTTTAGTCAAGGTTTCAATGCACATAATATCACCACAAACTGATTCATCTTACTTCCGGGTACAAAAACCTGCCAATAATGTACTACAGTACTTCCTAATAATATTTACAAGCCTCAGAGGTTTCAGTATACTTGATGTCACCACAAACTGAGTCATCTTACTTCCAGCTACAAAAACCTGCATTATACAAACTGGACCTTCAAACATAACTTACTCCATACAAACAGAATTACAACAAATTAAGATGAAAATCAACCATGTGAGCAAGGAGGATTCCAAAGTCGGTATTCCACTTCAGACCAAGCACAGCACACACAATGAACCAGCTAACTGAAATAACTGATGTAGCAAGACAGTAATGGACTGAACTCTGCAAGATGGCAAGCATAGCAGTAAAAGACTAGACAAGAGGTAAGGGGATGAAATAAAGGAGTTTGCAGGTAAAACTTAGTACAGATTTGCTCAGTCAAAGGAATCATGGAAAAGGTTAGGGGAGGCATTTGTTCGTCAGTGGAGTCTACTGTAAATGGCTAATGATTATGATGATGATGATGACTGCTCTCCTTTAGTTGGTTGTTATCCTTTTGCTCGCTTGATTTTTAGTGTGAGTAATTTCCGTTCGAGCTTTTGTTTTTTTTTCTTGCATGAGCAAGTTTTTCTTTGTCCTCCTGACATAGATTTTCATAATGTTGACACGCTTTTCTGCTTCAGCAAAGAGTAACTCGTACAGCTTGTCGCTTGTTCGTTCACCCGGCTGTGGGTTGACTGAAGGTCCTGTCTGGTTATCTGATGGTGGAATATTTTCAAATTTTGCTTGGCGCTTGTGCTTTTTTACAGAAGTTTTGGAAATGATCCCTGAAATACTACCAGTGGATACCTTTTGAGAAATAGGTGACATATTCAGCACATTTTCCAGTGGCCTTTGTACTGCCTTACCATTGGAGTTTGTCGAAGCAGTACTGGCTCCAACAGGTACGTACCTAGTCTTCAGTGAGTGGTATGTTTGGCATATTTTCTGATACGTGAAGCATTCCCCTATCGTATGAGTCCTTATGTATTGTTAGAGAACTACATGTAGCCCCAAATTAGGTCAAAATGTTTCTAATGGTGCTGAACTTGCCAAGCACATCTTTTGCCCATGCTGGTTAGGGTGTTCTGTAGCTTCATCAGTTATGTCACCATCACTGATATGCACAGTAAACAATGGACTACCAGAATTCTTCTGGTGGATACTACCACCTGCAAATAAATGAACAGTTTGGAGTATAGCCTACAGTATATTCATCAGATTATTTTTTTAGTAACATTAGACTTTGCCTACAAGTTACTGATGTACAAATACAGGTAATACCAAAGTACAGGTACATAATAATGGTACTGTACATATCAGTACAGTACATCCATATCAACACTGAGCAGTTAGGGTGGCATAACACATCCGTGTCTCACCCCCTACATGCATCTCAATGCATTCACTTCTTGGTCTTTCTGTCCACTCTCTCGCATACCATTTCCAAATCTATAAATGCTATACTGCACAGTATACAGCATAGCTTCTTCCTGGGTAAATTAAGTAAATGAGTGGTATTGGTAATGCAAATTTCTGCTATAAACCAAACACACATGCTACTTTCATTTCGCAATGTGTGAATCAAATTCACACTCGGGATCTTCAAATTCATCTTTGAGGAAATCCATAATTATCTTGGTATCCTCTGACACTTCAGGGGGAAGATCACCACCACCAGTCTTCCTCACTTCTCTATTATAAATACCATGTTCATCTTTGTCCTGGAAACGTATATCATCCATAAGTAAAGCCTAGTAATACTATTATCAACTGGCCTTGTTTACTTTAAAAAAATAATAAGCAGAATTATAATAACTGTCTCTGTTGCTTGACTTGAATTTCTTGAAAATGGTACCAATTTAGCAATGACCTACAGAGGCATCAAGCACATTAATATAATACACATTAATAAAGAATTTGTGGTGGAAATGCAACAGAGAAAATTCCCCTTAATTTTGGTAATTTTATAACGTGGCGGCGTTGAAAATACTGAATTCCAGATTAGTCCTCAACTGCAATAATACCTATACATTTGTAAGAATTAAAACAGTCTACACCATAGCTCCTTGTCCTAAACCTGATAATGT
>JAGKTI010037648.1:0-10855 GCA_018397915.1 Birgus latro | reverse complement strand
ACCTTTGTGGCAAACTGCACATGGCCATTCTCCCTCTCCTCTGATTGTACCACCACCAACCCTAGATATCATCACTTTTGTTTTATCAGCATTTACCCTTAAGCCTTTGTGCCCCATACCATCTCTTCACTTCTTAAATCTTTCCTCCGCCTCCTTTTCATTCTCTGCAGTCAACACCAAATCATCAGCGTACAACATCTCCCACGGGAGTCCATCTCTGAAGTCACATGAGAGGGCTTCAGGTACCATGATAAACAAGGGACCCAAAACTGACCCCTGATGCACACCAACATTCACGGAAAACTCATCACTCAAAACTCCATTCACTCTTACCTGGGTGCGAGCACCCATGTACATGGCAATAAGCACCTTAACCAGCCACTCTTCCAACCCAAGCTTTCTCATTGCCCACTTCACCACCTCTCTAGGGACTCTGTCAAAGGCCTTTTCCATATCAACAAAAACAAAATACAATTCCCTTTTCTTTCCAATATATTTTTCCTGAAGCTGTCGAACAATGAATATGGCGTCAGTGGTCCCCCTGCCTGGCATAAACCCAAACTGCATCTCATCAATATTCACTCTTTCACTCTTTCTCTAATCATACCTTCTAGAACTCTCTCCATTACTTTCATTATCTGATCTAAGAGCTTTATACCTCTGTAATTTCCCCTTTCCAGGGCATCACCCATTCCTTTGTACACATTTACAATTACATTCTTCAGCCAATCATCTGGAACAACACACTCATATATAATCATATTTATCAGGTCAGTGACTAACCTCACCCCATTATCTCCTGAGGCCTTCAACATTTCGGCAGTCAACCCAGACACACCTGCTGCCTGCCTTCCCCACCCACATCCTGCCTATTGCCTCACTCACAGTAGCAGCATCAATCAAAGGCCAAGGGCCAAACACTGGATCTGCTGGCTCCAAACCTTCACTATCCCAGTCAAACTCCTTGTTCAACATCCAGCTATAATGCTCTCTCCATGCATCTTTAATATTCCCATTGTTCACCACTACCCTTCCTTGATCATTCTTCACACACTGCTCACCTCCAATATCTCGATTATCCCTTTTCACCTGATTTGCCACCCTAAATATCGTATTTTTCCTTTCCCCATGATTTAGATTATCAAGTAAAAGTCTCTGTGACTCAGACTTCCCCCTGTATACCTCTCTTCTAGCCCTGCGCTTGGCAGCCAAGTACTCCTCCCTGTTAGCACTCTTCTTCCATTCCCGGAAAAGCCTTCTTTTCTCCTTAACTGCGGCTTCTACACCCTCATCCCACCACCAAGATACTTTATGTCTTGGTGGGCCTCTTGTCCAACCGAATATTGCATTGGTAATTCTCAAGAGGTTGTTCTTAAGGGCTCTGTACTGTTCATTATCACCTCTGTTTGTGGCTTCCTGTTCAAAACAGTTTAATTGACTTTTCATTACACTTTCATCTGTGCCTTAGCAGAATCCATCAGTCACTTGTACGGTACAGTAATGTATACTTCAGAGCACTTAAGTTATACTTACCAAAGTGGAGAGGAGAGAGAGGGTCAACAGTACAGTACAGCATATCAGGGAGCCACAGCAGCACTAGAAGGTCAGCCAGGTTTTGGAGGGAAACCCATCGCAATTTTGCCATTTAATAATAATATTGTTTTGGAAAAGACAGAGTGTAATGTAGGCTTGTTTGTATATCGGCACCATTGGGGCGGAGGAAATCAGTGGAGGGTGAGAGAGCATCCACCTTCCTGCTGCAAGCCAGTGAAAACTTTACATTAAAATTCTCCCTCCCCTGCCTTAGCCAGTCAGAACTCATCTGCTCCCTGCCACTGCATCTCTCCACCAACACACTGTGAGCTTCTAGGCCCAACATCCGTCAACCCTCCCTTTCATATTACAGTACTGTACGTTTCACCCTATTCTTTTTGTATACTTTTTTTTTTTTAATGGCTGGATGTTTGATAACAACTGTCTCATGCAGGATAATAATGTACTTTTAGCCAGAAGAAAGGGTCCATCAAGCCAGATAGTGTCAAAGATTTTATGCTTCCTGCTGGGTATGGTACCATTGTAATTCAGCCATTGGCTACCTCGGATAATGTCGTATGCCAGGTAGTGCCGAGATGAATAATTGGTAGTTTACTGTATTTGATGAAGTTTTGGGCCCCACAGGTTGTTGTTGTTGTTGTTGTTAGTGATCAACCTCAGTCTGTCTGGCTGAGGAGACCCATCAACTGCAGGTAAGCTGTCACCCCTGCAGGGCCCTCCCATGCTTTGAACCTGATACCATGTGGTCAATAGCACCTCACAACAGTGAGGCACCTGGAATGGAGGTGTGGTTCCTATTGGATGCTGTATTTGAGTCTCTCCACTCAGTAGGGGCACCATAGTAGGCTTCACATCACCTCATTATCTGGTTTATGGTTACCACTCAGCTCTGTGAATTGTTTCCTGGATTACAGGAATCTGTTAGGCTTGTCACTCAGTGTAGGGCAGCCTGAAGTGGTAAGAAGAAAATGAAAGTGACAGGAAGGAAGGCAGAAATAGGAAGAGGAGGGCAGACACAGAGATGGAATGATCAAGGTGAAGGAGGAAGTAGGCAGTACTGTGGTATACTTCAAGTGAGTGGATGATGGTCACCACCATCCTACACATGGTGGTGAATTGATGAAACCTTTCACTTGTAGCATTTTTCTCTAAACAAAAATCGTCTGGTGATAACATAAATAAGGATATTATTGGCACAAGTATAGTATCAGACAGTGGTGGGCAGCGCAAACGAAGAAGGACCTTGCACAAGCGCAATCCCCAGTTCACTACCTTGCGCAAGCGCAAGTGCGCAATCTGACTAATATTTAGCTTGTGCAATGTCGCAGAGCGCAAGCGCAAACCATTTGCAGATATTCATGGGAAATACTGTAAAATATTGAGATATTTACCTAAACTAGCATACTTACTTACTTACTTTTACTTATTATTATTATTTTCTAACATTTGTAATTTGCTGCAAGTGCACAGTGTAATGATTAGCTTGCGCAATGTTGCAAAATGCTAGCGCAAACCATTTGCATATATTTGTGAGAATTACTGTAAAATATAGAGATTAGCATACTTACTTTTATTTGCACTATTATTATTCTATCTATTGCCAGAAGCCTTAATCTTCTAAGGGGTGGCCACTGGCCACAACAAATTGCCTCCATGTCACCCTGTCCCCCGCCATTTCACTATTCTGCTCCCAGCTCACACCCCTCTCTCTCATATGTCTCTCCACTCCATCCCTCCATCTCATCCTTGGCTTCCCCCTCCCTCACTCACATACACTTTCCTTGTTAGTCTCTCACTCCCAATCCTCTCCATATGGCCAAACTACCTCAGTGTGTATCTCCTAACACTTCCTATCACATCCACATCCACACCACAACGATCCTTCACTTCATTTGTCAGTCTGTCTCGACATGCTCCTCTCGAATAACTCATCTATTTCCGCTCTCTCGGTCATTTGAAAATTACACTTTGCATCTGGCTGCCAAGACTGGGCAGTACAGCCGGTACTCCTGGTACTGTGGGCATCCATTACTGACAAATTAAATTGAGATTATTTACTGTGAAATAAAACTATTTACTTCACACACACTAAGTGACTAAGGCGATAGGACTGGAGCAAGGTGTTATTACCTCGTGGCAGTTCATCCGAGTGAGCGGAGCGGAGAGGGACAGAGAAACAAGGCTGTGATGTTGCCAGTTTTACTTTTATCTGTATTTTCTCAAGACTTCTTATTTAATAATTTAATATAGATATACAATAGCATATGCAATTCCTTACAAATATAATAATAATGTTGAAGCATTTTAAGAAATGCTACTACCCTTCCTCCTCCCCCCAACAATCCAGCCCTCACGACCCGCCTGAGCCTCACCCATCCCTTGTCCAGCCATGCGGGCAGTTCCCAGGACACGTGCACTAGGCAGGTGCGCAAGCGCAAATTTAGTGCGCACCTGCCTTTTCAAGTGCAAAAGCGCAATATTGCGCATGGTCTCATGCGGTGCGCAATGTGCAAACGATATTCACCGGAGTGCAAGGGTGCGCAATTGCGCTTTGTGCAAGTCCTTGTGCACCTGCCCAGCACTGGTATCAGAGAGCAACATGACATTGTCTTCTTCTTATTCAACCCTTTAACTGCTTTTTCACAGTTGAAAATAATTTTCTGTTACAGTATTAATTTGACTAAAATACCTATGTGCACTAACTACAGCAGAAGGGCTGTCTAACTGTTCGATTTTTCCCTTTCAGGCATACAGCGTAGTGGATGAGATGTTCTTGGCAGGTGAGATCCGAGAGACCAGCCAGACT
This sequence comes from Birgus latro, assembly GCA_018397915.1. Taxonomy (NCBI): domain Eukaryota; kingdom Metazoa; phylum Arthropoda; class Malacostraca; order Decapoda; family Coenobitidae; genus Birgus; species Birgus latro. The sequence goes on along the minus strand of JAGKTI010037648.1, from coordinate 6,495 downwards.
AAGGTGCTCAAGCAGCTCCTTATGCTCAACTCCCTTGAATAAGTCAAAACACCACATATAGCACCTGTCCCCACCATCCATGGTCTTACTGTCGTGTTCTCCAGCCAGAGTCATGTCAGTTTTTTCTTGGTTGTTCCTTCCTGCTTCTTTATTGTATTGAACTACAGTGGAATCTTCTAAATTTGCAATTCTAAATGTAATGGATTCATGATATGCAGCAGCATCAGTATATTGCGGAAATTACCCAAAATTCGTGGATATAGCCACCAAAAGTGATGCTTTTTCGATGCCTCATGTATTACCTCAAGTCCGCACATCTAGCTGAGCGTAAACCAGTGTTAGTCGAACATGGCAGTTTCTAAACCAATCATATTCATGCATAGCACTTACAGTAAGCCAATCACAGCGCATCCTTCCCTCGCCAAGCATGAAGGTTGTTAGTGTTTGCTGGTGACCAGTTTGATGTAGCTACGTTTAGGGATAAGGGGGGAGGCGGTGGCTTGATCGGTAGAGAGTTGGCTTGCAGTCCTAGCGGACACAGGTTCAAATCCTCGCTGGGGCAGGGAACTATTTGAGGATTTGAGCTTCGTTAAATTAAGCTTTACTGATCTACCAGAAGACCCGCCGACATGTCGCAAAATTACCCCCGCTAATACCAATACACCAGTCCTGTATGAGACAGCCCTAGCTTGTATTCAACATGGACGGTGGGTGTTAGCGCCGAAGTGGTGACATGTAGAGGTATGTAGGAGGACTGCTGGGCCTTGATAGCAGGCTAGGAAGCCTATGCCCAGAGTCGGACACACATTTAAAAAAAAAAAAAAAACTTTTCCAAGACGACAGACTCATAAGTAATTTTCCCCATAAGATTAGTTGCTTCTAAGTCGTGACTTATCAAATCACGGCATGTGCCCAGTCTCATAGGACCACAATCTAGGAGATTTCAATGTATACGTTTAATTTCCCAGGTTATTCATTCCTGTATGTTACTGTGTTGATTTGAATGGCTAACCTCCTTTGTTTCTTCCTCCCTTTGTTATTTTGTTGAATGTGATATCCGATTTCCTACTGCCTTGCACCCTATTGTGTTAACCTGGATATCTGATTGCCATTTGTTAACCTTTTGTGCCTCACTTGTGTTGATCTCCATGTAATGCATAGTTTCTTTCTTGTAGCTTTTTTGTTAATTTCTCGTGTGTTGCTTTCCATAAATTTCCGTTGATTCTTCCCCCCCCAATTATTTCACTTCTTTATTATATCCAGATTCCTTCTTTCACCCCAGTGTTTTGGTTTTGTTTGTCATACACTTCTTCATCATCTTAGTTACCCAAAATTTTCTCTACTTATATTTTTTTTTTACTAGTTTCACCATCACCCTAAAATACTCCACCTATCTAACTAATGGGGTCATACATTTTTTATCACATTTGTGGTTGTCTACTTCATCATTTCCTTCCTTGTTCTTCATGATTTTTCACCTAATACTGTAATTCTGATCATTATACCCTTATGTTGCATTTCTACATAAAGTATTTATAATGTCTTTCCCTTACCCTGCCTAACTCCCTTACTGTGATGACAGTATTTCTGTCCTATTCTAACTGTTGACTGGTGAATTTTTTAGAGTGTAGAAGAAACATGGGGCAGTATTCTAAGTGGTTTTGGAGATATTGTGACTTCTCCTCTGTAGTGATTTATCCCCTACATTGCATCTCAGTATGCTCTGTGTCACCATTACAAACTGTGCTTTTTAAAGTTATGAGTAACATACCAGAGAATGTTCAGGTGTAATATAGAATAAATGCTACGGAAGAGGTGCTATGGAACCTCCTTTGCCACCTGGACCAGTGTCATGGGACTGTAGGAGATAGGAACAGATTTGTTATCCCCTTCACAGTTTGTGTTGGTCTGCCTACTATCAGACAGGTTTCTTTTCCATTTTGAATACTGACAGTTGATTTTACTGAGCTTAAGGATCTCTCAGACTGAAGGATCTCTCAGTTTTCCTCAGCTTGTTCTTTTTTCCCTCTGCCTGAAATCTCATCGTATCATTAGCTACCCACCATTCCTCAGTTTGTCATACCATCCATTTACTGTCCCATGAAAATGTCATCAAAGGAATATCAGCCCTTTTAGTATGATGAAAATGTTCATATTTTATCCATGCTACCTTAGACAATTTTATTAAGCTTCAAATAGGGTTTGTACTGAAGGGGTTAATGAAGACTGATTCTAACTCCCTCATTACTACAAGACCTCTCGTGTTGGATAATATTGTCAGGTGGTTGCATGAATAAAAGCCATCAGTGTATTGTATGGGTTTAGAACTATTCATTCCTATGTTGGTTGTGTCTGCGATGGCTGTAGGTCAGATTGGGAATCTCAGACAAAAACTAAGCATAAGTTAATCCTCGTATTCATTTTATTTTCAGTTGAATTAAGTATATTTTGGGACTTGTGTAATCCACATTTTTTTCCCCCCCTCATTGGACTTGTGTAATCCACATTTTTTTTCCCCCCTCATTGAGATAGGAAAAACTGTGACCATTGGGATTTGTGCAAAACTTTTTTTTATATGTTCAGGATTAATTACATATGTACAGTACTTGTGACCAACATACATAAACCAGAGTTTTTGTTGTCATAAAAGAAGATAAATTACGTAACTGAAATTTTGTATTGTTGAATATTATGCAGAACACTTTTCATTTGATCACTGTTTCTGGTTGTATTCCTGGTTGTATAGCTTACCATTGCTCAGCTCAGCTAAATTATAACAATAATGGCAATTATATATAGAGGTATCATTTCGTGCATTCTGTTTTTTCAGGGATATGATATACAGATGTTGCTGTTAATTTGTTGAATGAAAATGGAAGCAGTTTGAAGTTGTTAGCTGAACAGAGAGGTAAATGTCATAATGTGAGATTTCAGTTTGTTGAGTGAATATGCACTAGAGGTAGTTTGATGAAAAATTTGAGCTGAGCAAAGAGGTATATGTCATGATGTGAGGTATCATGTTGTTATAGTGAAGGTGTTTCTGAGCAGTTTCTGTCTCATCTGTAAATAAGAGATTTAAAAGGGGACACTTAGTAGCATGCATTGCCTCAGACATGTGTTCAGTAGGACTAGTTCTACCTTATTAGTGAGGGTAAGCTGTTCATGTTTGTATATAATTTCCACTGAGTGGCAGGAGGTGCTGAGTATGGATGTGTTGTCATATGTTGATTTAGAATGTTAAAAGCGCATTACATTTTAAAACCTACTCTTTACATATGCCTAGTCTTAAGTAATTACTTAAATGTTCAGAGTTTTATAATTTTTCCTCCCAGATGTATATATATAGCTGTGTTTCCAAATGTTTTCAGTTATGAAGTGTTTCACACTTGTGTTCAGGAGGGATGCTTATGATTGTTAGCCCCTTCAATCCAGTCGTATGTATTTTTTAGTTCATTTTTCTTTCCTTCAGATGATTTTATGGAGAGACCATCTTTTAGCCTCTACAGTGTGAAAAATCACTTGTAGGCCAGAAAAAGTTGTCTGGAGAAAGTTAGAATAAAATTAAAAGTACATAAGTGGATTGAAGGGGTTAACCCCTCCCTGGGCGTGGGTCCAGAATTTTACGTTGTACCCCAGGCCAATGCTGAAGCCATTTTTTTTGAAGTTTCGAAAATTGTTTTTTGTTTTCTTCCCATATTGAAGAGAAAGTTCAGACACACCTAACAGTGGAAATCCCAGCTTCCTAGACCCATTCTGTGGCTTGCAGTGGAGCGCGAAAGTTGCAGAAATATCGGCAACCGATATCCGCCACTGAGAGGTGCTGCCGCACTGCTTCATCGCACGTGTTATCATTTTTTTTTATTTTAAACTCCCAAAACAATGTGAATGATGCTGAAATGTTGCACATATATTAGATGACATCGAATGATTTCAGTACATAATATGTTAGGATTGGCTTGAAAAAAAATTATGAATATTTTTTCACCTTTTTGATATAAAATATGTTTATGTTAGTGTTGAGTTATTTTTTACGTTATTGTTGTGCCCATGCTTGGAAAAGGGAGTGAAAGGGCTGAATTTTCGGTCCTAAATGAGAAAATTGCCCGTCCCTCGAGGCTAAGCTCTCCCACGGGGGATGAAAGTGGAGGGTCAGACCCGATTAGGAATAGGGGAGTTGAGTCACAACTTGCCGCTCCCACACCACTTGCGTGTCAAAAAATAAAATCGTAATGCAGTTACAAAACTATGAATAAGTCTAATTATTATGAATACAGAGACAAAGCAGAAATAAATACGTTTACAGACGGGGGGGGAAACGTATTTTTTCCGTAATAACACATTCACCTTTCTCTTTCATTTTACCTTGTTATTTTTGTAATCTATGTTGCTGTCTGTCTGTCATGAGTGTGGGAAAGTATGATATTTGCTGCCTGGGTAGGGGAAAAGGGTACAGCTGGAAGTTTCCCAACACTTTGAATGGTCAGAATTGCGAGATGACCTGCCATTCATACCTCGTACGAGCTGATTAGCAGGAAGGGAAGGAATCTCTTTCCACCCACGAAAGCATCACGTGAACACAGAAAACTCTCTTGTTATGCATGTAAAAGGCAAAGAATATGTAAAATGATTCAAAACAGTGCAACAAACCTGAGCAAATAGGTAAAGATACCAAACAAAAATTAGTTTTTATTTTCATGTCTTTTTTGTTTATGCCTGTGTTTATGTATTATTGTAAGCAGGGTGGTTGTGTGTGTTTTGCAAGAGAGGAGAAAGATGATATTTTCTGTCTGAGTCAAGATAATGGGTTTAAGTATGCGTGTTTAGGCATGGCCACAAGCAAAAAAATCGTACATCCAACTGTCACGGCAGCAGGTGGTGAACTGACAGATGAAGTGTGAGAGCCTGAAGTGAAGGTCAGTCTCATGTCCCAGATGCTCGTTCACTTCCTGAAAGTTTTCACAGTTTTCTACAAGTTGCACTGCATCAAATGATCCAAACCAGTACAACAAACCTGAGCAAATAGGTAAAGATACCAAGATAAAAATGAATTTTTCACTTATCATGTCATTTTTGTTTGTGCCTGTATTAATTCATAATTGTAAACAGGTGGTTGTGTGTGTTTTGCAAGAGAGGACGAATTTGATATTTTCTGCCTGGGTCGAGATAATGGGTGTAGTTGTGCTTGTTTAGGCATGACCAGGAGTGAAAAAATTGAAAATCCTGTCATCACAGCGGCAGGCTTTGAACTGCTTGATGAGGTGTATGGGGGTGTAGTGTAGGTCAGTCTGAAGATATTCAGAACATTCGTTCACTTCACAAAAATTTTCGCTGTTTTTTATAGGCTGTGCACAAACCACGCCTGTGGCCATTTATCGGCTAAATGTCATTTGACGCTGACGGCCACAGAGGGCTTAACTGTACATTCCATACCAGAAGTGCTGACAAGGGAACCTTACTGTTAGAACAAGGGCCATATCTATATACCCCTTCAGTATGCTGACATGCATTTGATTTTATCCTTATTACAAGCTACCTGACAATTTTATTCAGCTTAGGAGGACCTAATAGTAGTTGTGTAGTTTGTTTATGGAGGCCATATTAACATCTCAAGTTTTAAAAGTCTGTCTTAAAGTAAATAAAATTATCTTGAGATAGCATGAGTAAAGTAGAAAATGCATCGTAAGATTGAGGGGGTTACAAGGAAATATTTAAAGTAGGTTTTTCCTTTCCATTGTCATGGAAATGCACAGACCAAGTCTCAGTTGTAGCAGCACTGGTTATTCTGATGTTAAATTGTTGTTTGTTAACTTTGAAGCCAGTTACAGGCATATTACCCCTTCAGCACCAAAATGTAGCTTTCATTCCATTCTTTCTACCACTTGAATATTATACATAGTTTTTGGGAGTTCTTCCACAGTGGAGAACTTTAATGGAGATCGTTTTTAACACCCTTCAAGAGATTTGCCATGGCTTATTTAATATCATCTGTAGGTACCAAGAATAAAACAAAAGAAATGTCATAGGTTTGAAGGGGTGAAGTTAGTTTTTTTAGATATTGCAGCTTACAGCATACTGTCAGTATGTAGATGTATGTGTATAAAGTTGTAAATGACTCAGATGTGTATTGTATAATATTTTCCACCTAACAGAAGTATTGTAAATACTGTATTTTTCTTCCAGATCTAAAACAATACTGAAGCTGTTACAGTATACTGTGTATGTTCAGTACTGCACAGAGCTGAAAGATAAAGGTAGTTTAGCTTAGGAGTGTTGGGACAACATATTACCTTTTTCTTTAGCACAGTAAATGGTTTCCTGGTATACGGGAAACCATTTGGCTTGTCACTTAGTGTAGCATTACCCATAGGCAGAAGGAAGAGGAAAGAATGAAGGAAAGAAAGAAGAGGGACTGTAAAGTCACCAGTAGGCAGAAGGAAGAGGAAAGAACGAAGAAAAGAAGACAGAAAAGGAAGAGAGGAAAGGGCAGACACCCAA
>JAGKTI010037647.1:0-10855 GCA_018397915.1 Birgus latro | reverse complement strand
GTGTTCTCTCCATCTGTTTACTTTTTTCTCCCTTCTCCACTAGTAATCTACCATTTTTATCTTTCACACCCCCACTGCCTTCATTGGCACCCTGTCTAGCTCTCTTTACCTCCTTCCAGAACATTTTCTTACATTCCCTCCACTTTGCACTCAAATTCCTTCCAAATTCCTCATCCACTCTCTTCTTACTCTCTCTTACTAATCTTTTCACCTCTCTCCTCCTCACAACATATAACTCTCTCGTCCGTCTCTCATCTTCCTCGTTGCCCCTGTTTCTCATCCACTCATTATATGCTTTCTTCTTTTGTGACACAGCCTCTCTCACCTCTTCGGTCCACCATGCTGTTCCCTGAACAGGATGAGGACTTCAAATCAATGATAGTTCCACAAATTTTGACCTGGTTACTTCCAAGGTTAATCAATATTTTTGCTTTTTTCATGGAACGTAGGGAATATTGCAGTCCACAACATCAGTCACGATGGTTGCATGCATATTTCCAATGTAGCAGGGCAGAGTAACACGTTTGAGGGAAGAAACTGTGATACCATCAGCAAAAGTAAAGCGTTGAGTATGATGCTTCTTCTCTTATAGCTTGACGTTCGTAATCAATGAGCTCACTTAGATCGCAGTTGATCCATTCAACTCACGAAACACCTCGATACCTTTCCGTCAGACCCAAGTGGGTTCTGCTTCCTGCCGGTGGATAAGCGTTGGGGAATTTTAGCAGATACGGTTGAACATCGGCCACTACCACTACGTCGATCACATACTGCATCACCCCGCAACATTCTCCGTCCTCGTTCAGTACCTCTAGCATAAAACGTTTCCTCACCCTCAACTTCGTCACTTCAAAATACTGGTTCACCTTTCACTTCCCGGGCGGACACCGATGCCTCATTCTGCCTTCAAATTTCACCAGCAAAAAATACGATTCAGGGCAGATTTCATGTTTTCGTATGTCACCTCAGTTATCGTAGACATCACTAGTTGTTGCTCACTGTCTGATAGTTTGCATGCAGCTAAGAGCATAAAGGCCATCACAGAATTTGGCAGTTCCATGTCCTGTTTTGTAAATTTGAAATAAACATGCTCAAATTCTGTCACGAACTCACGAATGTTCATATTACCGGCTCTTCTGAAGTTGTACAACTCATAAAACGCTGCAAACTGTCGACGTCCTTTGTCCACAAGAAATAAACCGTCTAATTTTTTCAGCAGGGTCTGAACACCATCCTTCTGCTTCAGAACATCCGCATCAATCTCCGAAGACGCCACCCTCGCTCTTCCAGACAATGACGGGTGAATATCTAAGGCTTGTTTTTCTTCAGCCAAGTCTGTCAGTTCGCACGAAATGTCGATGTCTTATTTCCAGCTCTCATTAGCAGAATCATTTTCAAGTTTTGGAGACCACTTGGTCGAACACGTCGCCATTTTTCGAACTAGGCTCTGCTACCAGTGTCAGACTAGGCAAACTACACTCACAGGCCTCACAACGTGAACTGCGCAAGGTCCCCGGTTGCATACCACAGGAACCTTTCGATGACGTCATCACTCGTGACTTAGCAGGTGTGTGCGCATGCACACACACTAACAACAATATGCACTAACAGGTAGGATACTTATTGACAGTTAGGGAAATTACATAGGAATTAGTTCGAGAAGAACAAGGAGGTTTTAGGAAGGGAAGAGGTTGTGTAGACCAGATATTCATTCTTAGATCCTTAGTGGAAAAGTTTCTAGAGAAGGGCGAGAAGTTGTATGCAGCCTACATGGATCTGGAGAAAGCATATGACAGGGTGGATAGACAAGGATTGTGGAAGGTATTAAGAATATATGGAGTGGATGGGAAGTTGTTGAATGCAGTGAAGAGTATGTATGAGGGTGCTAAGGCTGCAGTGCATGTGGATGGCAAACTGAGTGAATCTTTCCATTTGATGGTTGGATTGAAACAAAGATGTGTCATGTCTCCATGGTTGTTCAATCTGTACATGGATGGGGTTATAAAAGAGATACAAGGTTGGTCAGTGGATGTTGGAGCGGCCCTAGTGAGAGAGGGCAGTGTTTGGAAACTACCTGTACTGTTGTTTGCAGATGATACTGTGTTGTTGAGTGAAGACGAAGGGGTGCTACAAGGCTTGGTAGATGAGTTTGGGAGAGTGTGTAAGAAACGGAATCTAAAGGTGAATGTAGGGAAGAGTAAAGTGATGGTCTTCGAGAGAAGTGAAGCCAGTGAATGTACAGTGAGACTGGATGGGAAGGATATGGAAAATGTGAGTGAATTTAAGTACTTGGGTAGTGTGATGAGTAAGGATGGAAGTTTGGAGGGTGAAGTGCTCAAAAGGGTGCAGCAGGGAAGGAAGGTTGCTGGTTCATTGAAAGCAGTGATAAGAAACAGGGAGGTGAGCATGGAAGTGAAAAAGTTGTTACATGACAGTATTGTGTTACTAACTCTAACATATGGAAGATAAGCTTGGACCCTGTTGGAAGGACAGAAGTCAAGAGTGAGAGCAGTGGGAATGAGTTATTTGAGAGGAGCATATGGAGCTACATGGAGAGACAGACTAACAAATGAGGAAGTGGAGGAGCATTGTTGTGTGGTTGTGAACGTGATAGGAACCGTTAGGAGAAACACGTTAAGGTGGTTTGGGCATGTGGAGAGGATGGAGAGTGATAGACTGACGAGGAAAGTATATGTGAGTGAGGTGGAGGGGGCGAGAGGGAGGGGGAGGCCGAGGATGAGATGGAGGGATGGAGTGGAGAGGTATATGAGAGTGGGGTGTGAGTTGGGAGCGGGGTAGCGAAATGGCGGGGGACAGAGCGACATGGAGGCGATTTGTTTGTGGCCATCCCGTGCGGGGGTGAGGCGTCTGGCAATAGATAGATAGATACATAGTCTAGATTTCCTACGAGTTATTTCTTAGCATATACAGTAGCAGCTGACATTGTCAACTCTCTGCTACCAAGATACAACCAGTTCGCTCTCGTTCTTCTCTGTGAAATGACGTCTATCCATTTCTGCCGCTTTTGTGCCTATTATAAAAGTCCCTCTGACCTCTACCCTTACTAAACATCTTGTGGGAAGCGGTAAAGGACTGTAGATATATACAAGTGTAATAAAGTACTAGAAATAAAGTGTGAGTGTGTATATGAGTAGAAATGACAGAACACCAGTGGCGAATTAGCAGGAGTGGGTGGCTCATACGTGCTCGTATTTTACATTGCTTTCACAGTGTTTTTTTTTTTTAGTATGGATTCCAAACTACTTGGAAATCATTGAATAGTGTTTCTAGTGATAATATCTTGCAGTGGTATTCAGATTAGGGGATGTCAGGAAGTGTAAAGTGGAGACTTAGTTACCCTCTTTCAGAAATCTCCACAAGTCCTACAGTAGTCGATGAATGCTAAAAAAAAAAAAAAAACATCCCAGGAGAAAGCTGAAGGTATGTGCTCTATGCATATTTAATTATAATATTCTAGGACTAATAACTGATTTTTGACAAATATTTTTAAAAAGTCATTCGGAGCGCGAATATCCCTGCGGGAATGGCACGGAAAACCTCCGACAATCCTGCGGTGTAGCGGCTAAGAAGAACCTCCTGAGAGTTACCGATGCAATATGCGGTTGGACGAGAGGCCTACCAAGGCATAAAGTTACTTGGTGGTGGGATGAGGGTGTGAAGGCCACAGTTAAGGATTAAAGAAGGCTTTTCCGGGAATGGAAGAAGGGTGGTAAGAGGGAGGAGTACTTGGCTGCCAAGCGTAGGGCAAGAAGAAGGGTATACAGGGTGAGGTCTGAGTCACAGAGACTTTTAACTGATAATCTAAATCATGGGGAAAGGAAAAATATGATATTTACGGTGGCAGATCAGGTGAAGAGGGATAATTGGGATATTTTAGGTGAGCAGTGTGTGAAGAATGATGAAGGAAGGGTAGTGGTGAACAGTGGGAATATTGAAGATGCATGGAGAGAGCATTATAGCCGGTTGTTGAATGAGGAGTTTTACTGGGATAGGGAAGGTTTGGAGCCAGCAGATCCAATGTTTGGCCCTTGGCCTTTAATTGATGCTGCTACTGTGAGTGAGGCAATAGGCAGGATGCGGGTGGGGAAGGCATCAGGTGTGTCTGGGTTGACTGCCAAAATGTTGAAGGCCTCATGAGATACAGGGGTGATGTTAGTCACTGATCTGATAAATATGATTATATATGATTGTGTTGTCCCAGGTGATTGGCTGAAGAGTGTAATTGTAAATGTGTACAAAGGGAAGGGTGATTCCCTGGAAAGGGGAAATTACAGAGGTATAAAGCTCTTAGATCAGATGATGAAAGTAATGGAGAGAGTTCTAGAAGGTATGATTAGAGAAAGAGTGAATATTGATGAGATACAGTTCGGGTTTATGCCAGGCAGGGGGACCACTGATGCCATATTCATTGTTCGACAGCTTCAGGAAAAATATATTGGCAAGAAAAGGGAATTGTATTTTGTTTTTGTTGATTTGGAAAAGGCCTTTGACAGAGTCCCTAGAGAGGTGGTGAAGTGGGCAATGAGAAAGCTAGGGTTGGAAGAGTGGCTCACAGTACACGAATCTCATTGTATGCGAGGACTTGAACTTGTAATAGCAAGACGGCAGCGAAGAGTGTCCCAAATCTGGGGTTACCCTAAGCATACAACATTGCCACCCCAAGAAGCGCCAGTGGTTGCCTACGCTCTGCCCACCTTGTGATGTTGAGGATGCACAGTCGTTATGTGATGCCCAATGCACCGCTTGGAGGGTGGAGAGAGAGGCCCAGCAGAGGAAACACTCTTGCACAGTGGGTACACTTGCTGTTCCAGCTGTGTTCTCGTCTACTCTGAGGCTACTGTTTTGTGTGCTACAACCGTTTCCGTGATCGCCATACTACACCAGGATGTGTGCCACATCATACTGAAAGAAGAAGTGTTGGTCTTCGTTAAGCCATATCCTTTTTGATTTAGTAAAGCCATAATCTTGTTGGTTTACTTTATGTTAGGTAATATGTCTTAGTTTCCCTGAACAGTACAATACTTAGGTCTGAAAGGAGTCTTAAGGGTTACCGATGAAAGGGGGGTGCTGCCCATATGTAATTTTTCTCATAAGTTTATGTATTCACATTAAGCGAATTCCTAGTAAGCGACCACCTCTGCCACCCATAAACTCGCGTATTGTGCGTATCTACTGTATAGATATATATATACATATACACAGACACACACACAGTACACCCCACTAGTATGCGAGCTTCGAGTTCACTAAACGCCTAGTGCACGAGGACCTATTTTAAAATATTTTAATTAATTTTTAAATGTTACTAACCAGAGATCGCGAGTCAACCCACACAACACGAGGCGCCAGGAGAAAAACCGGTGTTTTCCAGTGTGAACCCTGCGTGTGCCACTTCCTCTCCACTACGCACCACCCTTATCACCCTTTTCTATAATAACGTTTGGATTCACATGAATAATGGTTATTTCACAAATGCCTAATTGTTATACTACAAGCCAGTGGAGGTGGAGGGGATGGCGGCAGGTGAGTCAGGGAAGGTGGTGAGGGGAGGATCCTTCATCTCCTCCTCGCTACTGGCTACATTTTGAGCAATTTCCTTCACCTCTTCTTGTTTGTCTGTTTCATTCCATGTCTTGTTATGGACAACATCCTTAACAAGATGAGGAATGAAACAGACAAACAAGAGGAGGTGAAGGAAATTGCCGAAAATGTGAGCAGTAGCGAGGAGGAGATGGAGGATCCTTCCCTCACCACCTCCCCTGACTCGCCCACCGACGTCCCCTCCACCTCCACTGCCCCAGCTGCCTCACCAGCTGCCTCACCAGCCACCTTCCCCTCCACCTCCATGTCTAATTGGTGCCATTTTCTGGCACCAATTAGATATTATTGACGAGATCCTACTGTACTGTACTGTATGTGTCTTTGATATTTTCCCTCAGATGGGTCAAAAAGGTCACAGATAGAGGGGGGTGCCACCCATATGTTAATTTTCCCATTAACTTATGTATTCCTATAGTGGTACAAACTTAAACTGGCAAGTTGGGTGGGGCAGGAACCTGTGTACAGTGTTGCTAAACCCGCAATGTGAAACGGCTGTTTTATACGTAAAAGGCATTGCAAATAAGGTAAACACATATGAATATAATTTTTACGTATGTATTATAATACTGTATATGGAAGAACAGAAAACTTATTATGCATAAAATATTTATACGGCAATACAGAAATGTGGCATACTGTAAATATTTTACACTGTTGCAAAAAAAAATGTAGTCACTTTTATCGGCTTTTACCATAGTTCTGGGGTGGGTTATAGTGTCACAGTTATGGTTATAAGATAATTTGCAGGAATATAAGTAAAAATATTCCAATTTCTTAGTATAAAAAAAAAAAAAAACTCGTGACTGGCAACACACACACTGACCCAGTCTCACCCTGATGGGGACACCTCTTAAAAAAAAAATGCGCCAAGACTTTTACCTCCTGGGTGGTGTGGAAGTAAACTCAAATTTACAATATGTACAATATAATATAAAAGAAAATAACCAAAATGTATCCTAAAATACTATAGATGAGAGAGAGAGAGCAGGCAGGCCAGGAGTCTGGGGGATGTGCGTCTCCCTAGGGAGACACATCCCCCAGGGGGGGGGGGAATGCAGTGTTGAGTGCATTGTCAGGCTGAGGGAGAGATGGAGGAGGAGGGAGGGAGAGAATGATTGATTGAAAGAAAACAAATCATGGCGCTGCAACAGCGAGGTCATCTGGCGCCATATGTAAAACAATAATACAGTATTTGTTTTAATATAATTAGATTTAATAAAAACAAAAGAAAGAAATGAATGCACAAGTTTATAAGTCACTCATAAAAGAAACAAAATTCCCCAGGGAGACGCACATCCCACATTAGAGAGAGAGAGAGAGAGAGTATGGAAATCATGGCAACACTGTACACAGGTTCCTGCCCCACCCAACCCGCCAGTTTAAGTTTGTACCACTATAGTATGCGAATTCCTAGTAAGCGAGCACCTCTGCCGCCCATATAGGCACGTACTAGGAGGGAGTACTGTATATGTATGTGTATGTAAGTAATCCCTCCAATATCTGACGTAATAGAGCCAATGGCATGTCCGGACAGTGGTCTTGTCCGGATATTGGCCCTGAAGCTCCAGCACCGGTCATTCATGACCCTAACTTAACCTAACCTAAATCAGAAAACTACCTTCCTACCTCCCTACCGGACATGTATAGCACTTATTTAGGTCCCTTTTCACATAAATAATGCACACAAAGCATGAATTAATTGAATTTTAACCAAAAAATGATGATTTAGAGGTGAGTAAGGCATAGGTGGTCAGAACTTGCCAGCATAGTATAAGTAAGGATCGGACATGGAAATCATCTTTTCTCACATTTTATGCACTAAATTATTGGATACAAAGCATCAAAGACAGTAAATGATGTAAATTGTTACCAGAAAAATGGTTAGGTTAGGTTATGACCGGACATGAAATTCACTGACATTCACATTTTTCACAGCTAGTGCACTAAAATAATTAACACAAAGCATGAATTCATTTAAATTTTACCCAAAAAGAATGAATTTGAGGTAAGTTAGGCTCAGCTGTTCACTGAGTTGGCAGCCTTGTTTAGGTACAGGACATGAAAATCAATGGCATTCACCTTTTTCACAGCTGGTGCACTTCAATACTAGTGGTAACCATGCATGAACAAATTAAATTAAAAACAGGAAATTATGATTAACAAAATGGTTAGGTTAGGTTAGGTTATGACCGGACTTGAAAATCACTGACATTCACCTTTTTCATAGCTGGTGCACTTCAAAACCATGCATGAAAAAATTAAATTCAAAGGAGGAAATTATGATTAACATTTATGGTAATTTTTTAACCCATTTACAGCATGCTGAAAAGAGGTTAGACATGAAAACTTAATGGTAATCATCTTTCACACAAATCAATGGCATTCACCTTTTTCATAGCTGGTGCACTTCAAAACCATGCATGAAAAAATTAAATTGAAAGCAGGAAACTATGATTAACATTTATGGGAATTTTTTTTACCACTTTACAGCTTCCTGAAAACAGGTTAGACATGAAAATCATTATGGAAATCATCTTTCACACATTTTATGCATGAGATTAATGATATGGAAAGAACAAAACAAGGAATTTTGATGAAGTTAGGGTACTTACGAGAATGATGCCGCCGTCCTGATGTATAACCCGCTTGGTCATCTCGGACTCTGACAGTAAGACCTTGCACCTGACACACCTTAGCACTTCCGGTGCACTTTACTCTCACCAGCACTTCTCACAAGCACTTTCCACATCGTTTTCTTTCGCATACCTTCCATCACATCACTTCACTGCACTGTACATAACAGTATATTCCCGTGTGTTCTAGTGACGAGTCCTGGACAATTTAGTCAATCTCAGCATACTTAGGAGTAAACATCATCTTCCTCTCCACATTCTGTCTGGTTTTCGAAGCGAAATGAGCCATGTGCTGCTGTAGTTTGTCTCGGGACTTCTTGATATCAAACAAAGTGGAGGGAGGGAGGTTGAATTCACGGAGGATTCGTGATGTTGGGCACCCAGCGTCCACCTTCTCCAATACCTCCCTCTTCTTCTCTACAGTCAGAGCCACTTTCTTCCTCTTCTCAGGTAGGGTATCACCACAAAACCAAGCACATCAGAAGCCATTTTGAGAGCGTGTTGATGAGCCAGGAGCGGAGCAGGAAATGAGACTGTGACAGAGGCGGGAGGCGTGAAAACAGCTGGTCGGCGCGCGCGGGAAGTTCAAACTGATGCGGTCGGAAAAAAATCAGATTTTTTTCAGATTTTTTCGAATTTGGGGGCATTTTGGGGGTCGGACAGCCTATGATGTCCAAATAGTGATGCATCCTAATAATGGACGTCCGAATAATAGAGGGATTACTATATATATTCGTTTTTCGTTTTTCGTTTTTGAAGGCTGCAACATGCTTGCATGCGTCGGCCTTTTTGGATTGGAGCGTGTAGCATTTTATGACCGGATGCCCTTCCTGATGTCTACCAATGACCCTTGGGTGGATTCGATCCTCCGACCCTACGGCCAGAGCGGAGCGCTCTAACCCACTGAGCCACGGCTGCTACTATATATATATATATATATATATATATATGTGTGTGTGGAGAGGATGGAGAGTGAAATACTGATGAGTGTGTATGTGAGGTGGACGGGGGGAGAGGGAGGGGGAGGCCGAGGATGAGATGGAAGGATGGAGTGGAGAGGTATATGAGAGAGGGGGGTGTGGTTGGGAGCAGGGTAGTGAAGTGGCGGGGGACAGAGCGACATGGAGGTGATTTGTTTGTGGCCACCCCGTACGGGATTGAGGCGTCTTTTCAAGAATTCTCCCCCAGTATCCCTGCTTGTCGTAAGAGGCGACTAAAAGGGTTGGTGGTGGGTTAGTGCCCCACCCCGTAAAAACAACTAACTAAAAATACAAACAGGAAGCCTCAGACCAGGACTGACCAAAAGTTGACGACAAAGGAATGGACAAAGGACGAGATTAATATTGCGACCTGGAATGTGAGGGGTATGAATGATGAGGTGAAAGAGAGAGAGATTGTACAGGTGCTTGAGAGTGCGAAAGTGGATATATGTGGAATAACTGAAACTAAATGGCAAGGTGAGAGTGTGAGAGAATGGGAATATGGATGGAGTATATGCTCGGGAGTGGGTGAGAATGTGAGGGCGAAAGAGGGAGTGTGTATTGTTGTGAGCAACAGGTGGACGGAGAATGTAAGAGAGTATGGATCAGTTGGGTCAAGGATTGTGTGGGTAAGAGTGAAAGTTGGACTACAAATGTGGGCAATTGTGTGCGTGTATGTGCCAACGCAAGATCGTGTAAGTAGAGTGAGAGAAGAGTTTTGGACAAATGTGGAAGCCTGCTTGGAAAAGTTTGAAAGGAATGAGAGAGTGTTTCTGATTGGAGATATGAATGGAAAAGTAGGGAATGAGAAGGTGGATGGAGTGGTTGGTGAGTGGGGTGTGCCTGCAGAGATGGATGAGAATGGCAGTGCTTTAGTGGACATTTGTGCTGGGAGGGGGTTGGTGGTAGTTAATACCCTCTTCAGGCACAAAATGATCCATAGGTATACATGGCGAGTGGTGAGAAGAGAGGACGGGGGAATGAATGAACGGAAGGCAATGATTGACTATGTGTGTGTGGATGAAAGGATGAGAAGATGTATAATGGATGCAAGAGTATATAGAGGCTGGGGGAGTGGACTTTCTGACCACCACTTGGTGGTGGCCAGAATCAGAATCCAAACAAGATGGAAGAAGAGAAGAAGGGAAAGACAGGAGGAAGTATTTGTTACAAGTAGGGTAGAAAAGTTACAAGAGGATGGAATAAAGGCCGAATATAGAAGGGAAGTGGAGGAGCGATTGGGTAAATATAGATTGGAGCAGATGGGGGACGTGGAGGGTGTGTGCAAGGTATTGACAGAAGAAATCTGTGCAGCATGTGAGGTGGTGTGTGGGGTGAAGAGGAGACGAAAGGGGGTTCAGGGAACAGCATGGTGGACCGAAGAGGTGAGAGAGGCTGTGGCACAAAAGAAGAAAGCATATAATGAGTGGATGAGAAACAGGGGCAACGAAGAAGCTGAGAGACGGACGAGAGAGTTATAAGTAGTGAGGAGGAGAGAGGTGAAAAGATTAGTAAGAGAGAGTAAGAAGAGAGTGGATGAGGAATTTGGAAGGAATTTGAGTGCAAAGTGGAGGGAATGTAAGAAAATGTTCTGGAAGGAGGTAAAGAGAGCTAGACAGG
>JAGKTI010037646.1:0-10855 GCA_018397915.1 Birgus latro | reverse complement strand
GTATTGTTTTTACTTTTTCTTGGAAGGAACAGTATGCGGGCCCTGGCCTTTGGTTCCTTCTTCCTTGCATTAAAAAAAAAATAATATTTTGAAGAAGCACATTGAAATTGCCAAGCTAGAAACAAGAGAAGCCTTTCACATCGCAAAACAAAAGGAAAGGGCTTTTCAAAATTCTATCCCTAGTGAATGGAAGCAGCAATTACTGGACTACTGGTACAGTAAACTACGGTCAGTTCGTCAACAATTGTTCGAAAAGCTTGATAGGAAATTAAAGTTGCTTATTGAAAACAGTGACTGGAACAGAGACGCAAGCCCAGATTTTGTTTTTAACCTCTCTGATAAAGTACTTAACAGAAATACAGTATGTTCTCTTGGGTATTGTATGGGGTTTGCATACAACAAGGAAGTGGATAGTGTCGATATTGCAAGAGCTTTCTGCAACCTTGAAAAGAAGAGTGAATTGTCTAGTGATGAAGTGAGCATTTGCAAAGAGATTGTGTATGCCTCTATGTCCAAATCTGATATTCCTAACTGCCCTAAAAGATTTCATGATGCAATCAAATCTCTAAAGAAAGATAATTCATTACATATTACTAAAGCTGATAAAGCCAATGCTGCTGTGATTATGAACATAAGTGATTATTTATCTAAAATGAATGACTTACTTAAGGATGAAGTTACTTATGCCAAACTTATAAGAAACCCTCTTGAAACAGTGAATTCTCAGTTTAACAAGAAACTGAAGTGTTTATTGAAAGGTGATGAGGACCTCATTAAAAGTCTTACATCTGTCTCTCCTTCCTTACCATACATGTACGGTCTCATCAAAACTCACAAGCATAACAACCCTGCTAGACCCATAATTAGCTCAGTAGGTTCAGCTTCCTACAAGCTATCCAAATGGTTAGTATCATTACTAAGTCCATTTATTGGTACCATCTCTGACTCAAATATAAAGAACAATGTTGATCTTGTGGACAAACTTAACGGGTTAAATGTAAATTGTGATTTTAAGCTTGTAAGCTTTGATGTAACATCTTTATTCACCAAGGGTCCTGTTGATGATCTGATAGAATATCTCAAGGATTCTTTAAGTAACCTTTCCTTGCCCATCTCAGAAACAACATTTATTGAGTTGATTAAGCTTTGCATCAAAGAATGTAAATTCGAATTTAATGGAGATTACTATTGTCAGAAATTTGGTATGGCTATGGGCAACCCTCTTTCTCCTGTTCTCAGTAGTCTTTATATGGAATTCTGTGAGAAAAGATTACTCAGTAAAATTTTGCCTAAGGATGCAGTGTGGTTTAGATATGTAGATGATATATTATGTCTTTGGCCAACGTGTGAAAACCTGGATACTTTCCTTCCTCAGCTGAACAATTTAGCACCTTCCATAAAATTCACAGTGGAACACGAAAATGAAGGAAAACTGCCATTCCTAGACTGCATTGTTCACAGAACAAGGAATGGATTTAGGTTCAGTATCTATAGAAAGCCCACTAATGTTTGTTCATATATTCATTTTTATTCTGCTCATCAGGATAAAGTCAAACTGTCAGTGTTTTCATCTATGTTTCTGCTTGCTCTTCGAATCTGTAGCCCGGAATTCATGGATAAGGAACTTGGAAACATCTATGATATTGCAGCCAAATTAAAGTACCCCCTAACCTTCATAGATAAAGCTTTCAACCAAGCAAGGAAAACTTTCCATAGGACCATCCCATTGCCTTCTCGTGACAAATCCAATCTCCTAATTTTACCATACAGTGAAAAATTTTCCAAAGTTCCTCAACTGATGAAAAGGTGGAATGTAAATGTAGTATTCAGTAATTCTTGTACGGTGAAGAAGAGGTTAATTATGAATTCACCTGATAATTCAAGTGGCTGCATTTACAAAATACCATGTAAAGAGTGCAACAAATTTTATGTAGGCCAGACAGGATAAGAACTTAATGCTAGAATCAAACAACATAAGTATAGTGTTAGGACAGGGCAAATATCCAGTGCCTTATTTGTGCATATGAGAGATGAGAATCACTGTACTGACTGGGATGATGCCTCTTCTGTTTTGTCGTGCAAATCTGCTGTTAACAAGAACATCATTGAATCCAGTGTAATCAAGAACACAGAGTCCAATAATATGAACCTGAGCAATGGGATGTACAAGTTAGATAAGTTCATTACAGAGAAAATATGTAGCCTAGTCAAGCTCACTTAACCATGAGAGAATAATCTTTGGTGATAGTTTTTTTTTTTCCGAAGAGTCCAACTGAGATCTCGGGATTATTTAGCAATATTCACGTGTATGTGTAACTTTTGAATTCCTGCAGAGTCCAACTGAAACCACGGGATTACCATATTCACGATGTTACCGTATTTCTACAGATGCTCCATTAACTCAACGTACCCGTTTATAATTTCATGCCGTAGCTGTTAGTTTACTTGAATACTTTTATATGCATCAATGTTCATGTAACTAAAATTCACGTGCATATGTTTAATGACACTATATGTGATGATGTCCATTAAGCAAGATTTTGTCTTTGATTAATTTGTAATATTATGTGTGTGTGTGTGTGTGTGTGTGTGTGTGCGTGTGTGTGTGTGTGTGTGTGTGTGTGTGTGCGTGTGTGTGTGTGTGTGTGTGTGTGTGTGTGAGAGAGAGAGAGAGAGAGAGAGAGAGAGAGAGAGAGTTGGGCAAGTCAATAGGCCCATGCTTGATTATCCCCTTCCCCGCACCCTGTTAATCCTTTAAGAACTTAATATACGTTAATCCTTTAAGAACTTAATGTACGACATTCCTCAGTCACTCTTTCCTTACGGTATATATTTCATTGTTATCCATAAGTGTGTGTATCAAGAATTATGTTTTATGTATGTAATATTATTTATTTTAATGCTGTAATTATTTAGCAAGAAATAAGGATGTAAGTTTAGAACACTAGTAATTGTCAGCGACTTAGTAATCTCCCTTGGGATTTTCCCCTCCCACCTTCTGTATAAAAATGACAGGTGTACCCCTACTTCCTTCACTTTGCTCTCCCCTGAAGATGTGAATACACGAAAGCGCTCGGGATATCTAGTGTTTCTTTTTCCTTGTGGATATCAGCATATATATATTACTTTGTATAAGAATAGGGCATAGGGCTCATTTCAATGGATGAAAACAGTGGAAAAATCCAGGGAATATTTACTTAGCGCAGAGCGGCTGAGCAGACGTCATGAGGGGGTAATGGAGGGGAGGTACAGAGGGGAGTCTAGAATGGGGGAAAATGGCTAAATTGTCAACAATGGATGGGAGTACTGATGACATTAGCAGCTCTGACTATTGTTGGACATTGGCAGTGCTGATAGATGATACGAGTCACCACCTGAAAGCCCGGGGGAATTAAAAACAAAGAGTCACTCAAGTGACACCCCACTGTATGATCCATTGCACCCGACCATCACGAAAGTGACGACCCACGGTTAAGGGGTTAACCCTCACTTGCTTAATATTTCCTTGAGCAGAAGCTGCCAGTGCCCGATGATTGGTCGATTTCATGTGAGAATGTAGCACAGACAACGTTGGCATTTTTGTAAAACTTCATGGTTTACAAAATGCACACTGGTTCATGGAAATCTTTTTTGCGTCAGACGTCAACTTTTTATTTCAGTATCCGCCAGCCTTTCATTGCGGAACACCCGTTCATACAATTTCTTTCTCTATTCTAACACCTATGTTTTGTTTTTCCTACGCTGTCATTATTATCCTTCCTGTCAGTTCTCTTGGGCATCACTGCTAAGGTGTAAACCTCTAACTCTACAAATGGCTGCTACAAGCGGGAATCGGTTGTAATGATCTGTTGGATGGTACAGGTTTGTGCCTTGTGTCGACTGCCATAACAGTATAGTCAACAAAAAAAGTATCGCACACCTGAGGTACGATGAACGTGAAAATGAGCGAGTTTTGTAGGAACACATATATTTATTAACCTTGTGCCTTAACAAAATACAGCACCCAGAATGTGCACTTTTTTGTGGATTAGGGTCCTAATAATTACTAAGGATAATATTTTCTCTTATAATCACTGGGTGCTCCGCATATCACAATGCTTCATCCATGTTTCAGAATGATACGTGTGGTAAGGTGCGCAATACTTTTTTTTTTCTGTCCATTTTTTTCCCTTACAGCTATACGAATTCATTGCATTATAAATATTCTTGTTCACAGTATCCTGTTATTTCTTCCTTTCTATTTAAATTGTTCTAGGTATATGTTAAATGTACCATAATTATGCTAAAATTAAAGTGCTTTGTATGCAATAGATTATGCAACCCACTGAAATTTGTTCATATTATGCTCAAAGAATAAGATTATGCTAGATCTTGTAACACAGCCCCCATCTTCATTCAGAGTTGCTGTTTGGACGTGAACCAACCCGTTACGGGCACCTATAACATTCGTACTCTCTCTCTCTCTCTTTTTCTCTCTCTCAGTTTTAATGTATGCTCGACATCAGGTTCGTTCACGTTCAAACAGCAGCCCTGGATAAGGCATGGGGGTACTGTCTCATTAGAGTCACCTAGCCGCAACTGATGTCCTGATGTCCGTATTTGTTGCCCCACTGTCTTCAGATAATTCTGCTTTCCTAAATAAGGTATGTTTATAACATATTTTTTAATAGGGTGTTGGTGTTTTTTTTATACAACGCCGATTTGTTCGTTAGACTACCTTTTTTTTTTTTTTTTTACTTTGCGATATTATACCATTTTGGAATCTCGCATTTGACTGTCGTCTTATGTGTGCTTACTCAGCAGCCAACCTTACATATTTTTTTTTGGCGTTGGCGGAGGCATGCACTCTGAGTGCTTTCTAGCTGCTCTGTGTTCTTTTGACATTGGTATTAATATGCTTACCTGAAGTTGTTTCTAACGTGTGATCTAACGACGGTGGTGATTAGTATGACTGCCTGATGTTTTTATTGTTTGATCTTTTGTTACTATGACTGCCTGATTTTGTTTCAACTGCAAGAAGAATGCCTGTTGTTGTTTGTACTGTGTAATCTTATGACAGTATTGATAATATAACTTTCTGAGAATGTTTTTACTGTTTGATCTGTTGATATTATGACTATCTGGAGATGTTTCTACTGTGTTATCTTACGATGATGATGATAATTTGAATGCCTGGTGGTGTTTTTGTTCTTATGATGTTTGTGACATAATAAATGTGTGTCAGTGATTATGTATGACTTTGAATATAGAAGTATTTTTGGGGAGGAGTAGACTGTAGCACAAGTCGACCAGGGCAATACTCCCGAGGTGGATGGCAAGCTGGTGATAGGGAGAGCTGTAGCTCCCGTTTCACCAGCCCTCAGGACTCGATCCTGACTATCTCCCTTTGCTGGACATGTTCAATGTCTCATTTATACACAAAGAGTAGGCCAGCATACTCTCTTAATACCTCTATCTTCAACTGTCTACACCACACTACATGCACATAAGACATCACACTTTCTATTCACACTCCCCTTAGTAATGGCCGTGCAATACTTATACCTAACGAAGAGGTACCTCGGATTGCCACCACCGGCGAGGTAGGGCTGGCGGCACAGGGTCCTCCCGGTCGCCATCAAGTGACTGTGCCGGCAGCGACTGTTGCAATTTCCAATCTTGCTCGTCAGCAGAAGAGTAAAGATGTGGTCTTATTCTTTACCAACATCCGTGGCCTCTGAACCAACCTGAATTCAGTTCATTTTTTCCTACAGTCCATATCCCCTCTGGCCCTATTCCTCACAGAACAACAAATCTCACCCTTTACTGATATATCCCCATTCTGTTTTCCAGGTTACCATCTTCTCACAAACTTCCGTAACAAGGGCGGCACCTGTTGTTATGTCAAATCTCAATATGCAGTTGATACTATCTTAAACTTCACTTCACCCAATTTTGATTACTCATTGTACAAACTAAATTATCTAAAAATTATCAAATATATCTGTGTAGTCTATCGCTCCCCCAATGCCTCCTCAGAACCCAGTGTATTTGACTCAATATCCACACAGTTGAGCAACCTCAACCTTGTGCTTAGTACCGAAATTACAATTTTGGGTGATTTTAACGTACATAATGTTGAATGGTTATTGCATTCTGCCAGGACTGACGATGCTGGTCTAGAGTGCGAGCTGTTTCCAGAATTGTTTAATCTTACGCAGCTGGTAAAGCAACCAACCAGAATACCACATAATCCCCAACATAATGCCCATCTCTTGGATCTATTCCTGACAAATAATCCAGATCAATACAGGATAGAGGTACTGTCACCACTTGGATCCTCTGACCACAATCTCATTAAAGACTCATTAGTTAGCCCCCTCAAACCTCCCCGTTCTGAACCTGTCAGGGTGACCCGTTGGCACTTTGATAGGGCAAACTAGGATGGATTTAGAAACTATCTTGCTGACATTCCGTGGCAGTCCTTCTACTCTAGTGATGCCAATTCTACCCAGTCCCATATTAGTGATTTAATACTAGCTGGTATGGATTTGTTCATACCAAGTCAACAGTTCACTAAAAGACCGAACTCTCCAAAATGGTGTGATAACAACCATGAAAGAGCAACAGCCCAAAAGGCATTGGCGTATAACACTTACTTAAAATCAAAAACATTTCAGTCACTCTGTCATTTTAAAATTGCTAGAAATCATGCAAAAGCTGTAGTAAATCTCGCTAAATCAAACTTTCTTCATAATCAAGCATCAAAACTACTTAGCAACCCTAATGACAATAGAATATTCTGGTCAACTCTTAATTCTTTCAATAAAAACTTTAACAAGTTATCATCCATTCCCCCACTAAAGTCTTCAGATGGCAACATTACAAATGACCCACATAGGAAAGCGAATATATTTGCCAGTATATTTGCCAGGAATTCTACCTTAGAGGAAGTCAGTCAGAATGTCCCAGTACTAGAACTTGACTCTCCCGAAATTGTTCCACTTAAAATACAGACAAGATACTTAAAATCCATCCTAGACAATTTACCTACCAACAAAGCTCCAGGCCCAGATGGAATTCCTCCAATTGTTTTGAAAAAGTGTTCCCCAGAAATCGCATCTGTTCTTGCTAAACTATTCGGACTATGCATACGTACTTCTTCATTCCCTAATTCATGGAAAGAAGGCAATATCCACCCAATTCGAAAGAAAGGAAGTTCCTCTGATCCCTCTGAATACAGACCAATAGCTGTTACATTTTCTTTTGTAAAGTATTTGAAAGTTTAATCAACAAGCACATAGTTAAACACCTTGAATCCAGCAACTTAATCAGCGATAAACAATACGGTTTTCTCCACGAAAGATCCACCATTGACATACTCAGTCTCCTGACTCATACCATCCATCAGTCAATTGACCTATATGGAGAAACTCACGCAGTAGCCCTTGATATTTCTAAGGCCTTCGACAGAGTATGGCATCGTTCCCTGCTGTCCTAACTCCCTTGCTATGGACTAACGTCTTTTGTTCCCCTGCTTGCCTCATATCTCATCGACAGAAAAATAAGAGTAAAAGTTGATGGTGTATATTCCAATTTCCACTCAACTAACGCCGGTGTGCCACAGGGATCAGTTCTGGCACCAACCCTGTTCCTGGTTCATATAAATGATCTTTTATCTGTCACCCACAATCCCATCCATTCATATGCAGATGACTGAACACTTCACAGTTCATTGACACTCAGACACCCATTTACAAAGTCTGATATCTCCAGTTCTCAACTCAGAACAGCAATCTCCATAAATCAAGGCTTATCTGTGATCAGTGAATGGAGACAAAACAACCTTGTCTCATTTAATGCTAGTAAAACCAAATATATACAGTTTACTAATAGACAGATTTTTCGTGATTCATATATTACCTTCATTGCTACTAACATTCCCGTCTCCAAAAGTATTGAAATTCTCGGTGTATCACTTAACAGTGCCCTCAGCTGGACCTCTCATATCAGATCACTTGCTAAAACCGCCTCAGAGAAACTTGGATTATTATACAGAGTCCGTAACTTCTTCACTGACGAGCAGGTAGCTTTAATTTACAAGAGTCATGTGTGCTCTCAGCTTGAATATTGCTCATCCTTGTGGAACGGTTGTGGAGAGGTTGCATTAAAGCAACTACACAAAATTGAGAAGAGAGCTGTTGGAATTTGGAATTACTAATACCCCTGCTATTACAAATAATTTACCTCCCCTAAGAGTAGGAAGGAATGTTGCCTTCCTTGCATTATTTTACAGATATTTTTATGGCAAATGCTCAGACGAAGTCCCGTCCATTTTGCCACCTTTCTCACGCCTCCCCTCGTGCTACACGGGCGTCTGGCAGCGCTATGACTGGAATGTCACACAGCCATATTGCAGAACTTCCACCTATAAGAATTCTTTTATTCCCCGAACTGCATCTCTATGGAACTCGCTTCCCCAGAGTTGTTTCCTTCCAAGCTTCAACCTACAGCTGTTCAAGGTCAACTGTTACAGATATTTCATGAATGGAGGACACCAGTAATCTGGTGTATGGTTTTTTTTTTTTATCATTCATTTGCTTTTCCTTCCTCTGTTCTGTAAAAAAAAAAAAAATGTTCCAAAATGTTATGGCCTCATTAGCAAAGAAACGTCAGTAATATGAGAGCAACATTCATTATAGATTCACTACTATCATGAAAATCGGGTATGAACTTGCACCGTGTGTTATATGCCAGAAGGCTTTATCACTGGAGTGCACAAAACTAGCTTTCTCAAGCGGCATCTAAATAGATATTGTCCGATTCTGAATAGTAAGATTGCTGCCTTCTTCAAATAGAAGGAAGAGAGACTGAAGCGAGCACTCTCTGATCATACAGGACAGTACAGTCAACAAAATGAATCTTGGTTATGTACATCATGCATGGTATCACTGAGAATTGTCTAAAAAAAAAAATCACATTACTGCAGAGAAGTTAATCGTTCCTTGTCGTAAATATACTTTTTAGTTTGCTGTACAACTGGATGTGATACTGAACAGAAGGTCTCGTCAGAACTCCTCTCAAATTATTCGGTTCACTGTCGAATTATGCTGGTAGATATCAAGCAAACTGCAGAAATAAAAGGAGCACCCTTAGGCAAATTTTCAATCGAGCTTGAGTCGACTGATATGGTTGTTTGTGACCAGCTCCTGGTGTTTGTACGATACATGAGTGATGAAGATTTCAAAGAGAATTTCTTGCTCTGTCATAATTGGGAAGCCGACTGTATGAGGTGAAGATATTTTCCATGAAGTCTTCTTTTTTTTCCCGAGGTTGAAGGGATTTTTTGTAGTAATATATGTGTGTTCACAAATGACGGAGCACCAACAATGATTGGTCATCGATCGGGGTTTCAAGGAATAGTGAATGATGCTAATTCTGAAACAAGGCATCTTTATTTTATGCTTCATAGATATGCTCTCGCATTTAAAACTCTCACCTGAGTTAAGATTAGGTCTTGATGTTGTGCACATGGTAAATACCACCAAGTCAAGTGCCCTAAATGCATGACTCTTCCATCTACTGTGTAAAGAGTTTAGAGCAGATGAAGAAGCGCTACTCTTTCACACTAAGATGCTGGTTAGCGCGGGAGAATGTGGTATCAAGAAGAGACTCGATGAAGAAGGCGCTTTCCGAATTCTTCAGACATGATAAGACAAAGTCGCTGGAGTTCACAATGAAATCGTCAGACAACAAGTGGCTCCAGAAGCGTCTAAATTCATTAAACTTATCTCTTCCAGGCCATTTTACCACAGTTTTGATTTCATGGACAATTTAAGATCATTAGTCATACAGCTGCAGCTGTGAGAATGGTACGTCAAAAACGAAAAACTTAGCATGTTTGAACACCTTAGTGAGGCGCTTGATAAAAGCAAAGACACTGCAAACTAGTATTTGTGTACCTTGTGCAAATACATTTTTTCCCCCTGCAGATGGAATTGCATTCTTTATTTCCTCGAACTGAGTGAGTTTGAATCAAAACTGATAAGAAATTCATTCACTGTCAATGTTCTCTCAGATAACATGCAAGAAGAATTGCTAGAGCTGGTGAACGACTCTGTTGCAAAAGATGCATATGAAAAACTTCTCCTGACAAAGATCTGGTTTAAAGTTAGTGAGCTTTATCTTGCTGTAGCTGATATTGTTGTGAAGTTTTTGCTGATGCTTCATAGTATTTGCCTATGTGAACAATGATTTTCAATGGTGTTGAACATGAAAACTAAACTCTGAGCACGGCTTAATGTGGTACATGACATTGAGTATGTCTAATACCGCTCCTCGAATTTGAAAAACTTGTTTGCATAAAACAGGCGCAGTCTTCACACTGAAGTTTAGTACTGGTTTTCATATTATAAACATGATGTTAATGCTTACTTTCCAAATGAAGTAATTATAATTTCGTTTGTCTTACAGTAGCCGTTATTGTATCATTCTACTCTGAATGTCCATTAAGTAAGCACAGTTTCACTCATGTGTAGTTTCATTGCATATTGACCATGATGTTAATGCTTAACTGCTTAATAAATTGTTACAGTTTCAACCATTTGATAATGTCCATTGTTGCATCCATTTTGCCACCTCTCCATGCCTTCCCTTGTGCTACACGGGTATCTATTAGCGCTCATGGCTTGAATATCACACAACCATATTGCAGAACTTCTGCCTATCAGAATTCTTTTATTCCCCGATCCGCAACTCTCTGGAACTTGCTTCCCGGGAGTTGTTTCCCCCCAGACTTCACTGTTTGAGTCCAGCTGTCACAGATTTTTTTACGAATGGAGGACGGCAGTAATCTGGTGTATAGATTATTTTTTTT
>JAGKTI010037645.1:0-10855 GCA_018397915.1 Birgus latro | reverse complement strand
GTACCGACTGCATTATATGGGGCTGAAACATGGAATATGGGTGTAGCAGAGAGGAAAAGTTTGAATGTAATGGAGATGAGGTGTTTGAGGAGTACAGTATGTGTGGAGTGACGCATATGGATCGAGTGAGACATGATGAAGTGCGAAGGAGAACTGGAATTGTTCGGGAGATGGCTGATCGAGTTGAACAGAGGGTGTTGCGATGGTTTGGGCATATGGAGAGAATGGATAATGAGCGATTGGTGAAAAAGATAACTAGATCTGATGTGAGAGGTGTAAGCCTGAGAGGAAGACCACGAATAGGATGGATGGACAGTGTGAGGAGAGCGTTGGATGCAAGAGGGTTATCTGTTGAGCAAGGAAGAGTGGCTGTGCGTGATAGAAATGAATGGAGAGAAATTGTGAATGAATAAATGATGACGCAGTGCCATAAGTGCTGGGTAAATATTATCATACTTTCTACAAGCTGGTATAGTGACAAATTTCCAGTCAAGTAAAACATTGTGTTAAGTTGTTAACCCATCCCCTGCCAACCCTGATTCTAGTGTATCTGTTGATGTACTATTGTCTCTGGGAAGATATTTGCAATACATGTGTGTCCAGTCCTTTTCCTTAGATTTACCGACCCGGTCTAGAATAGGGACCCACTGTAGCTTGCGTATCTGAGGGCGAGAAACCTACCCGCAAATACGCAGCATAACACTTGTGGCTAACGGTGGTTCTTGACCTGGACGGTGAAAAATGACTCGAACGAAAATTAGGGAAAATGGCAGCCAAAATGCATGTACCCCTACCAAAATTCGACCCAGAACAATGCGACAGCATTACATACTTAGATATGGTCAGGCCATTACTTGATATGGGATTTGAGAATGATAACCAAAAAATGGCTGTCATTCTACCTCACCTGGGAAAGGCGGTATCTAGTATAGCACCAAAAATAGTCCCAGATCTCACATGGGCCAGATTGCAAAAATAGTGATAGAAGCTATTATCCCTTCATTAGGGAAAGTTGTCACGATGTCACAACTTGACGCCCAAAAATATGACGATGATTTGGACAACACATTGATCCAAGCTCAGCGACTCGTCACCTCCGCGTACCCAAATGCCGAAATGAATACCCGGGAAGAACATATATTCAACACCCTCCTCAGAGTCCTTCTGGGCATAATGAAAGAACATTTCACTATCCACGACCCGACAGGAAAATTAGACCGCGATTTCAAACTCATTCGCCGCCACCTCGCAGAACGCCCCGACACGCAACACATCAGGGTCGTAAGCCGGTTCCCCACGAAACCCTTCCCTGTGCCGCCCCAACCCCATCCAGCCCCAACATGAAGTGTATCTGCTCCGGCCCTCCCAAGAGCCCACCCTACAAGGAAACGGTTGCCACAGAAAGATAACACAAATCTCATCACCATCAGTCCATGGGAATTTACAGCCTGTAGCAGCCGCTGCCCACTTCACGATATACGTGAACAGCTGAAGGCAGCGCGAAGAATAAGAGCCGACCCACCGAGGCGCTGCCAAATGTTGGCAGTGGATGAGGGCCCTGCAAACCCCAAACCCCCCTCGTTGAGGAACCTGACGCCGGCTGCGAGCCAGGAAGTACTGACACCGACGCGACCCTCGAGCTGATGTTTGATTTTTAGGACCTCCCTCGAACTGATGTTTGATTTTTAGGACCGCCCCTGCACCTCCCCACGGTTGCGGGGGCCACCTCTACAAAGTACCGACCCCCGGTCTATGACAAAATGAAACAACAGGGGGTCAAGGCAAGACTTCTGGTAGATACGGGAAGCGCCAGGTCCTGCCTGTACACACATTTTTACTCCCGCCATAAGAAGGCTTATGGCCCCCTTTTCCCCACTTCAGCCTGCCTCATAGACGCGGGGGAAGGCCTCTTGCCTATTTGTGGGGAAACTCGGGCCCAACAAACCCAGACACACCAACCAGCCTCCACATACCATCCCTTCATTGTTTTTTACTCTTCCTGCCATGCCTATGATGCCTATTTGAGATTGGACCTGCTCCAAAAACTCCACACTCACATAGACTACTAAAGGAGGCGACTTCACTTCGAACAGCCTCCCCAACAGCCCCCAGTCATCTGCACGTGTGCAAGACAAAACGACACTGCCCCCCCTTTCATTGACCCCCCTTCCCCTCCCCCTTCTCCTGCCCCAGCTCCCCCTGGCCCCACTTTCCCTGCGACCGTTGCGTCCTCCCTCACCATTCCCCCCCACCATGAAGCTTGGCTACGGATCAATAAGCCCACAGGGACCCATTCCCTCTTTTCCCCAAGTGTCCCCACCAGACCCCTCTCCGCCTGCCTGATATCGCCAACCCTCCTTCCGCCAAACCTCAACGCCATCAAAGTGGTGAACCTGGTGGCTACACCCCTCACTCTGCCAAGAGGACTCCTGATCGGCGACCTAAATTCAAACCCCTCTCCCCTCCCTCCTTTATCTGACCACCTGTCCCCCCATCAAGCTGAGACGCTGCACCATCTACTACTTGAATATCAAGACCTTTTTTCTACCGTGCCCGCTAATTTGGGACATAGAACATACTTGGCCCATGAAATTCACACCACCAGGCCCCCTATTCGGCAACCCTCCCGCTGGAAGAACCCACGCCAATGGGCCGAAGAGGACAGGCAAGCCCACGAAATGCTGGACGCCGGCATCATCATGCCCTCTACCAGCCCCTGGTCTTCCCCCGTTGTCCTGGTTCAGAAGAAAGACGGCACTCAGCGATTCTGCATCGATTACTGCCGCCTGAACAATGTAACCACCAAGGATGCCACTCCCCTCCCCCACATAGACGACTCCCTAGACTCCCTACACGGCTCCACCTGGTTCTCCATGCTGGACCTCCAGTCAGGATACTGGCAGTTCCCCGTCCACCCCAGAGATCAAGGGAAAACGGCCTTTTCCACAAGTAATGGGAAACATTACCAGTTTAATGTCCTTCCCTTTGGGCTATGCAACGCCCCGGCCATCTTCTCCCGCCTCATGGAGTCCGTCCTCAGCGGCCTAACCTGGGAAGTCTGCCTGGCGTACCTTGGCGACGTTATTGTTTTCAGCAAAACGTGGTCTGATCACCTACACCACCTCCAACATGTGTTCCAATGAATACACAAGGCCAGGTTGAAACTCAAGCCCACTAAGTGTGTCCTAGCTGCCCGCTCTGTCGCTTTCCTAGGACACATTTTCTCTGGAAAAGGCATCTCCCTGGACCCCGACAAGCTGAGAGCCATCGTCGACCAGCCCCTTTCACAAGACATCCACCAAGTCTGCGCCTTCTTGGGGCTCGCATCATATTACCGGCGGTTCATCAAAGGGTTCACAGACCTTGTGAAACCATTCCACGACCTCACTAAGAAAGGCAAACCATTTGTCTGGAGAGACCGAATAGCAGCTTTTGACACCATAAAAGAAAAACTTGTTTCCGCCCCCATCGTCGCTTTCCCGAACTATGACCTCCCCTTCAGATTATACACCGACGTCTCGCTGGTAGCCATAGGCGCCGTCCTGGCGCAGATCCAGGAAGGGCACGAGGACATAATCGCTTGTGCCAGTCGCACCCTAAACCCGGCCGAACGAAATAACACTGCTACCAAGCTCAAGTGTCCGGGTATTGTCCGGGCCCTTGACTACTTCAGGGCCTACCTATCTGGCACCAGGGTCACCGTGATCACAGACTATCAATCCGTTCAGTGGCTCCGGCAATCGGCCACTCAGAACGCCCAGCTCCTCCGCTGGCACGAAGTGCTCAAGGAGTTTGACTATGAGACTGCCTACCGGCCTGGGCATTGCATACCAACGCCGACACCCTCTCCCGTCTACCGGTACGATTGCTATTCCCTCAGTCCGAGCTGATCCGGCACTGGCAGAATCAAGACTGGCCCCCCTGGATTTCCCAGCACCTATTTTCAAAACTGCATCTGCAAGGGAACCAACTCTTTACGCCATCAGACCACATTGTCCTGGATCCGGACTCCGCCATAGGCATCCGCCATAGGTAGCTCGATCGGTAGAGAGTTGGCTTGCAGTCCCGAGGGACCCCGGTTCGAATCCTCGCTGGGGCAGGGAACAGTTTAAGGATTTGAATTTCATTAAATCAGGCTTTACTGATCTACCAGAAGACCCGCCGACATGTCGTAAAAATAACCCCGCTAATACCAATACACCAGTCATGTATGAGACAGCCCTAGCATGTATTCAATATGGACGGTGGGTGTTAGCGCCGAAGTGGTGACATGCAGAGGTGTATGGTATGTAGGAGGACGGATGGGCCTTGATAGCAGGCTGTAAAGCCTATGCCCAGAGTCGGACACATAAAAAAAAAAAAACTCCACTCGGACAATGGGATCCACCTGGGTACGAAAAGATAAGACCCAGGTCTTCAACGACCTCTACCGGGCCCCCAACCCCACTACTCTCGCCCAGCGTGTCTCTCAGGCATGTCGAGCGTGCTGCCTAGGAAAGAACATCACCCGTTCTGCGGGTCCTGCTGGCAAGATCTCCGCCCGCAAACCTTGGCAGTTATTGTCTGTCGACGTTGTCAGACCCCTGCCACCTAGGTCCGGCTACAAATACATCACTACATTCGTTGACGTCTACTCCAAGTTCCTGATTGCTTGTTCAGCTAAGGAGCACACCGCCATCACCATAGCTGACGCCCTCATGTGCCACGTCTTCCCCTACTTTGGCATTCCCCAGGCCATTCACTCTGATAACACCCCAGAGTTCATGGGGCAAATTTGGAAGGAGCTATCCACCCTATTCGGATTCTCCATTTCCCACTCTTCCCTCTACTGGCCCCAAGGAAATGGGGTATGTGAAACAGACCGTGCTAAACCAAATCAGGACCCGCATCCAAGATCCCCAAGATCAAGAGTGGCCTGCGCACGTCAAAATCGTCCAGTGGGGAACTAACACCTGCCCCCGTGACGGTGGCATCATCCCCCACGAGCGAGTTTTTGGAGATGCACCCCTCCTCCTCCCTCTCCGACAGCACCTTCAACCCCCCACTCACTCCCCAACCACCGACCCCCTGCACCATCTGAAGCACCAGTTGCAACACCTGCGTGCGCACCAAGACACCCAAACCGATTCCTCCCCCGCTAACCCTTACAGACCAGGTGATGAGGTTTTCGTTGCGCACCTCCCAACCCCCAATAAAATTGCCGCTCGTTTCATGGGACCCTGTACCATTACTAAAGTCCCCAACCCCTTCCAAGTCATCGTCGACTGCAGCGGAGCCTCCCGCACTAACAGGAATTGCCACGTCCGCCCCGCCCGGGACTCACCCACCCCCACCGCTCCATCCCCGACCACCCGAGCCAACCCAACACCTCCAACTCCCCACGAGGAGCCTTTTCTCTATTATTCTTCCCCATACCCAACCCCACCAGTCTCCACAGCCCCCTCGCCAACCAAAACTCCTGCACCACTCCCACGCACTACACTCACTCCACCACCATGTTCCCCACAACCGCCACGCCGCCCACACCACGTGGTCAGCCCTCACCTGTAGGAAATTCCACACAAACCACCCCGCGCTCCGCGCCCAGCCTAGCCCCCGCCCCACCAACCATGACAACCAACCACACCACACCACCTCACTCCCCGCCCGTCCCCGCTCCCCCGTCCCACTCCACATCACCGCCCACTCCACGGCTAACCACCACCACTACCCGTTCCGGTCGTATCTCACGCCCACCAGCCAGCTACACCTCTACACCTACGCCCACCAGCCCGCTACACCTCTACACCTACGCCCACCAGCTCACTACACCTCTACACCTACACCCACCTCTTCACCCTCTAGCAGCCAGCCGCCCACCCTGTCCCCCAACACCACCCTAATAACACTCGGTTCTCCTCATCTCGCATGGAAAAACCCGCCCCGCCACACCCCCAAGGGAACACCACCCCCACACTCCACCGGCAATATAAACCACGCCGGACTACCCTTAGTCAGCATTCACCTCCAAATCACCACCACCGCCACCATGCGCATCACGAGAATCACTTGGATCCCCACCTTTGGGTGACACCAACGCATCCGGAGCACACACCATTTGCTACGACTCCTCCAGCAAGCAAACCACCCTTCCACTCTTCGTGTCACCTACTCCCACCACCTGCAGGCCAATATACCAACCGACCACTCGACTACCTTCCTATATAACCTCAAACCCATCCACCAAACGGCCAACACCAACCTATACCACCTCCAGTCACGGGGTCGTAACTTTGTTACAGGGGAGGGTGGTGAAATACAGGAGTTAGGGGTTAAGGCCGCAGATGATGCAATGGTCGATGCGGATGACACCAACCCCCCCAACCCCCCCAGTACAACCGGGGGTCCGCCACTGACATTGAGCGGCTCGGAACAGGAACAGCACATCTGTATCCCTCCCCGGTGCCCCTCTTACTCCCAGCTGATGCCCCGGAAAGGTAGCAGTCGCCGGCGCCTAGTCTCCAGCCAGAATTCCACTCGCCAGGTAAGGGGTGGAGTTTACAACTCCACGCAACACTGCGGTATCGGCCATTGTCATACCGGGTATGGGGCAGAACCGGCCATAGTCCATTCGCCCGTGTATGGAGTACAATTCTCATGTGTGGGGAGGCTCCCTTCAACCATTGTCTCTTCGCCGCACTGTTGCATCTTTATCTCTCTTCTATCGCTACTTCAATGGTCACTGTTCCTCTGAACTCTCTGCCTGCATCCCTCCACCTCTACGACGGGCACGTAGTACCCGTCTAGCAACAAACTCTCATCCCTTTTCTGTCCAACTCTCTAATGCAAGAGTTAACCGTTACTCCCAGTCTTTTATTTATGCAACTGGTCAACTCTGGAACTGTCTTCCTCTGTATTTCCTACTTCCTATGATCTCCAGTCTTTCAAACGCAGTGTGTCCAGGCATCTCGAATTGAACGGATCTTGAATTTGGCTCTCTTTTGTACTGTTTTTGCTTTTCTTGGAAGGAACAGTATGCAGGCCCGTGGCCTTTGGTTCCTTCTTCCATGCATAAAAAAAAAAAAATTCCCCAGTTGCATCCCTGCTGCAGGATAGGACCGGCCATAAGTCGTCTGACCCCTATAGTCGTTCCCCCAGAGTAGCGTCGCAGTACCGGCCACAAGCCGTACTGGGTATGAGGCAGGATCGGCCATAGTCTGTCCCTCTGCTACTAGTCCTCTTAGCTCCATGGTATGGGGCATTAGCTGCACCAGAGCTACAACCCCCTGTGCCACTACGACGTCGGCCACTAGTCACATCAGGCCAGAGGTAGAACAGGCCACTAGCCACCCCGGAGCTGCAGTCCCTTGTGCCACTACAACGTCGGCCCCTAGTCACGTCAGGCCCGAGGTAGAGCAGGCCACTAGCCGCACTGAAGCTGTTGTCTCCTGTGCCACTACGACATCGGCCACTAGTTACGTCAGGCCGGAGGTAGAGCAGGCCACAGTCCACTTCTCTCCCACAGGAGATCCTGCAGCCAGAGAGGACCCTTCCCCCGAGCCGTGGCAAGGCCTCACCCGAGGCCTTGGTTCCCTGCAACTCCACCAGTGTGAACAGCGGCCGAAACGGAGCCCCAGCAGACCCAGCAGCCGACGTCGGGCCCTGTCCACTGCTCCCACGGCCCGAGGTTCCTGTGTGACAACCCTGACGGCGACGCTGCCCTCCAGCCGTTGCCGCAGTCCAGGAGCCCTAGGTTCCAGTACCCTGGGTCCTCAGTTACCCCGGGAGTTGCTCCGAACACCATGGCGCGACTTACCTATAGGCGAGACCTCTCCGAGTCTCTCCCAGACTCGATGTCAGGCCCATCTCCTGGCTCTCTTCGGGCCGACCCCTTAGTACCACGACTACGTGTGGGGCCCCGCCCAGGGGCGCATCACTCTGTCCTTCCTCCGGATGGAGGAATCAACCAGCGGCCCACAAGTGATCATGAAACAAGTGGACTTTACCTATGTGTGTGCCTTCTAGACCAAGAGATATGTGTGTATTAGTTTATACCATGCGAGTGAGTCCTTATAGTATATTCTAGTGATAAAGTAACCAGGAACCCAGAATGTAAGATTGCACGAGCCCAATAGTAACTTTGGCCTAATCTATATCCCGAGTGGAGTCCCGTGCATCCCCCAGTGAAAGAAACGCCACAGTGACCAACAGAACAATAATATGTCGATCGTGATATTCCTTTGTTTATTAAAACTCTCCCTCCCTAGTGTACAGGCACACGCGTGAAACACCACAGTGACTAACGGAAGGAAAGAATATCGTGCCTCCCCCTTGTGTATTAAAACTCCACCCACCCTAGTGACCAGGCACATTAGTTATGGTACGTCTAGCCATCTCCAAATGTCCCGCTAGAATACCGCAGTCCCCCCTTCAGTGATCACCGCGCGGCCGAATCTACCTGCGATAGACTTTTGGCCAGGTGAGTGTCTATGACAAAGGTGTCAACGTAATTCATGTATCTTTGCCGTCCAGTGCTATACGAGATTGGGAAATTGTAGTAAATTCAGTCCTGTGTCCTGAATCATAAGTGTATTTTATGTGCCATAAGTGCTGGGTAAATATTACCATACTTTCTACAAGCCTGTATAGTGACAGATTTCCAGTCAAGTAAAACCTTGTGTTAAGTTGTTAACCCATCCCAAGCCAACCCATCATCTAGTGTATTTGTTGATGTATTATTGTCTCTGGGAAGATATTTGTAATACATGTGTGTAACAGTCACTGCCTTGTTTTTGTGTCCAGTCCTTTTCCTTCGAATTACCGACCCAGTCTAGAATAGGGATCCGCTATAGCCTGCGTATTTGAGGGCGAGAAACCGACCCGCAAATATGTAGCATAACACATTTCTTTCTTTTATCTTTTGAGTACTGGAAAAGGAAAAAGTTAATCACGCTTGTTCTAATGCTGTCTGCAACAAGGAGATGGCCTACAAAAAGTACCGGAGCTAACACTCCCTGAATCTACCCTCTATTATATCTCCATCTGAATTATTGTCCTAAGTCTGTCCTCCACCCTGCTAAGAATAATTTCACTCTTACAAAATGATCTGAACTCTCTCACTCATATTCTTCTCACTCCTTCACCCACCTTACCAAATACCTTTCTAACAACTGTAATTCACCTTTCTTCCCTCCTCTTTTCCTCTCTGGTTTCTTTGTAGCTGTTTCTTCTACATATGAGCAGAATTCTGTGCTCAAACACTCTCATGCAATTACACCCTGGATGATTCGGGTGCTGCTTCTCCATCTCTTCCACCTCTGTTTTTCTCATGACTAGTACTGAAATTTCTTCAATTGATATAGTTTCTCTCCTCACTAGCCACAGTACTAACAAGGCGCATGAGCCTGATGGGGTTCCTCCTGTTGTCCTCATGAACTGTGCATCTCTGCTTACACCCTTCCTAGTTAAGCTCTTTCCCCTTTGTCTGTCAGCTCGCATCTATCCTTCTTGCTGGAAGTTTCCTCTTATTCAGATTGTTCGTAAAATAGGTGACCATTCCCAATCCTCTAATTATCGTCCAAATGCTTTAACATCCTGTAACTTATTTTTAACACAAAACTTAAAGCACCTTGCCTATCACAACCTTCTTTCTGATCTTCAGTATTGGATCCGCCAGGGACTATCCAATGGCGATCTTCTCACCTTCCATTCAGACCCCTGGTCGTCCTCCTTTCGGGACTTTTGAGAAAGTTTTGCCATTGCACTTGACATCACAAACGATATCAATCGAGTTTGGCATAAAACTTTAATTTCCGAACCGCCCTCTTACGATTGCCATCCTTCTGTGTGTGCCTTCATCTCTAGCTTCCTCTCTGGTCGTTCTATAGCTGTTGTTGTAGACGGCCACAGATCTTCTCTTGGAGCTTTCAATAGTGGTGCTCCTCAGGACTCTGTCTTATCACCAGCTCTCCTATTCATCAGTGACTTTCTAAGCTGTACATCTAACCCTGTCCACTCATACACAGATAACTCCACCCTTCACCTTTCCATATGCATCCCGCAGCGTCCATCCTAGCAGTTACTTCTACAAACACGGGATGAGGCAATGGCACACCTAATGTCTGACTTTACTTATATCTCTGATTGGGGTAAAAGTAATCTTGTTTTTAATGCATCAGAAACCCAGTTCTTACCACTTCCAACCCGTCAAAATCATCCGCAGAAGTATGTCTTACTTGTTAACAATATTCGTCTCAGTCCTTCATCATCTTGGGACATACGAGGGGCTTCATTCTCGAGATTTAGCTTCGAAACATTATGCTACCTCTTTTGTAAAATCTACTTCTAAAACCTTAGGTATGCTAAGCCGGCTCCATGCCTTTTTTACCCCTGTACTGTTGTTATTTTTATACAGGGGTTCTATTCGCCTCCTTGTGAAGTTCAGCTCTCATGTATGGGGAGTCTTTCCGCATGCAGCGCGTCTCAAAGTGGAGTCAAAGGAATATCGTCTCATTAACTCTCTTCCTCTTACTAGCTCCCTTCAACGTCTGTCTCTCCGCTGCACTGTTGTGTATTTTTACTTTCTTATTGCTACCTTAATAGTCACTGATCTACATAACAGTCTGTTTGCACCCCCCACCCCCCAATCCACCATCATTTGGGTTGACACATAGCACCCGTCTAGTAGCAAACTCTCATCCCTTTTCTCTCTAGTTCTCTAATGCAAAAGCTAACCTATACTGCTAGTCAACTAGGAACTGTCTTTGTCTGTATTTCATACTGCGTAAGACCTCTAGTCTTCTAAACGCAATGTTCTCTATTGCTCCATTTGCTCACTCGATCAATCTTTATCATCACAATCATCATCACCACCATC
>JAGKTI010037644.1:0-10855 GCA_018397915.1 Birgus latro | reverse complement strand
TGTGTGTGTGTGTGTGTGTGTGTGTGTGTGTGTGTGAGGATAGCGTGGTCTCAGGTACTTGTAGGGGGATAGGGAGGTCGGTTGTAGATCGCGGAGCACTGCCAGAATAAAGTCGTAAGATGTAGTATGGCTCGAACTTGTCACTGCTTATTAACGGTGTGTTGTCGGCTTGAGTGAATAGGTAGGTCTCTCTCTGTCTCTCTCTCTTACTTTCCCCCTTTGTGTATCAGCGAGGTGAGTTAGAGCACTCTTGGGTTACGGAGTTTATTGTACAGTTATATCGAATTGTGATTAACAGCATAATGTAGCGTGAAGCCAAAGCCTCGTAGCTGACCCTCGTGTTATCAGGCCTATTCTCCAACCCCTTCTGATTTGAAGGGAATCTCTCCGACATTATATACAGCTTGGAGAGGATGTATGGTGTGACGTTGTGTCTGGTAGAGAGTGAGTATTGGAAATATTGGCTCAGTGGGTTAGAGCGCTCCGCTCTGGCCGTAGGGTCGGAGGATCGAATCCACCCAAGGGTCATTGGAAGGGCATCCGGTCATAAAATGCTACACGCTCCAATCCAAAAAGGCCGACGCATGCAAGCATGTTGCAGCCTTCAAAAACTCAGACAAAACTGATATATCTGTCTATATAATCTTGTGAATATAAATGTATAATTATGTTCAATCTTTATTCAGTATACAGACCAGTTCTTTAAACACTGATTCCAGGTCAGTAATCCTTGCTTGCATTCTGTGCATGGCCAAAAGTAATATAGCAAATATGATGGAGAAATCACAAAGATGACTGGAGCTGGTCTGTATACATAATATGGGTTGAACATAATCATACTGTATTCTTCCCAAGATTGTATTGTCTGATTTATTAGTATTGTCTGATTTATTATCCTAGGTAATGCCTGGAAGTACTTGTGTGTGTGGTTGAGAATGGCATAATGGTTTTTAGTGGGCAAGGTGGATAATGTAGGTGTCAGGACTGCACAGTAATCTGGTGAGATGTATAAACCAGATGCTGATGTATGGACTGGAGATGTATCTGGGCAGGTCACAAAAACTGATGTATTTTGAGTGAAGTAGAAGAACTGTGAATGTCCAATGCGTTGATGATGGATGTGTTTATCTGGCGCAAATGTGAAGTTGCAGTGATGAGGGATGTCATGATCTTTTATGACAGCCATTTTACAAGGGACTGTCTCAGCTGGCTGAAACGTGAAGATGTATGCAGAACAAAGGTGAAATGCATGTAATGATGTGCGACATTTGTGTTCCATTGCTGTGTCACTAGTGAAAGCTACGGCGTCCTGTTTCTTGAAGACCATGATGACTTCTGTTTTGATGTTGATTGTGACAAAGTGAGTCATCTTTCTTAGCAGGAAAAGGGTATATTTTATAGACAGTGAAAAAGTCATCTGTTACGAACGGAACATGGACCACTATTGATGTTGTGAGTGTTGCTTCCAAGTATGGATAATATAACATTAAATTTCTTTCTTCAAACAAAGCTTTCAGACCATGCTTATGTATGCCTTGACTAATTATATGCCTGAGGTNAATTTGATATGTCTGCTTATTTTTAAATTCAACTTTAGGTATAGGTTGCAAGTACTTATGTATGTGGTTTAGAATGGTATAATGGTTTTTAGTGGGCAAAGTGGATGGTGTAGGTGTCAGGATTGCACAGTAATCTGGAGAGATGTATAAACCAGATGTTGATGTATGGGCTGGAGATGTGTCTGGGCAAGTCACAAAAACTTATGTATTTTGAGTAAAGTAGAAGAACTGTGAATGTCCAATGCGTTGATGATGGATGAGTTTATCTGGCGCAAATGTGAAGTTACAATGATGAGGGATGTTATGATCTTTTATGATAGCCATTTCACAAGGGACTGTCTCAGCTGGCTGAAACGTGAAGATGTACACTGGACAAAGGTGAAATGCATGTAATGATGTGCGACATTTGTGTTCAATTGTTGTTTCACTAGTGAAAGTGACAGCGTCCTGTTTCTTGGAGACCATGATGACTTCTGTTTTGATGTTGATGGTGACAAAATGAGTCATCTTTCTTGGAAGGAAAAGGGTATATTTTATAGACTGTGAAAAAGTAATCTGTTACGAACGGAACATGGACCGCTATTGATGTGAGTGTTGCTTCCAAATATGGATAATATAACATCAGATTTCTTTCCTCAAACAAAGGTCTCAAACCATGCTTATGTATGCCTTGACTAATTATTTGCCTGAGGTTGTGAATGGGTAGTAAATTAATGGTGATCCTTCTGTTACCTGCATTAGCAATTCCATTCATGAAAGAGTGATACTGAGCCCCGGTGTTGTCTAACTGTAGTATTATTAAGTCAATATGTTCCATGATCACAGAGAAGTGTTGGAATAGTGTATTGTTTCCTTCTTGTGCTTTTACGTTCTCCACAATTTCTGGAGTTGATGCTTCTGCCTTCCTTAGGTTCTTTACAAACGTCATCATTAAGGTGTTCTGGGTATCAGCCAATTTATGTTGGTATGAGAAAATTTGTGCAATTTTGTTAAATTTGTTATTTATTTCCTGTAGATCATTTTTTGTAGCCAATCCAAAAGTGTTTCCTATAATTGCTCCACCTAAGTCGAACAAACCACGTTGTTACATGGATTTGTGATGTCGTTTCCTGCCCTAAGTGTGTTACTCCCAGCTGATGTCCTAGATCATGGTGATCATTATGTGTTTAGCCTGTTCTAGCTATCAGTCTGTTAATTAATTCAGCTACTTCCTGTGTGGGGTGATCATGTGAGGAAGGGCGTGTTAATACCGTTTCCAGAGTTCTAAGTGGTCCTGATAGTTTCTGTAACATTATTGGTAGGTCCTGCAGTACGTCCAAACTAATTTCGGTAACTGTTATGTCCTGTACAACTGCCGTTGAGACTGCTGGGGCAATCAGGCACCCTTGTCTGACTAGATGTTGAGGGTGTACGTGAGGTGATCCTCTTGATGTCAACAGGAAAATGGTCCTTGGAATAATTCGTCTTACCTTTACCTACCAAAGGACAACTGTATTAGATGGCTAATCCACTGTTGTTAACAAGTTATGCTAAGTGTGATGTTGGTGCTCATGAATACTACATTATCTCAACCTGTTTAATCTTATTGCCTGTAAAAGAAGTCTAAATCGATTCCTACATCATGTAAATGCCTTTATAGTGAGAGCTGTATTGGTTGTACCTATGTTTGTCTGTTTGGTAGACGACCGCAATTTATTCCGATATGTGTTAATTGCTTCAGGCTTATTTTCACCGTGTGTACTAGGCTTTTCGGTTGTGCCCGGTGTTTTATAACTGCGAGCTAAATTTCTTGAGACCTTTTTTAAGTGATCATTATGCATTTCTTTTTCTTCGTCACTCGATAGTGACTTAATCACTACCTTATTGGAGTTTCTCTTAATTACTCTGTATGGGCCTTCAAATTTCGGGGACAGTTTATTGTCTCTAGCGTGAATGATGCCATAGACAGTATCATCTATGCTGATGTTTGCTTCTTTTGCCTTCTTATTAAATGATTTTGTCCTTTCTTCCTTTGACATTGTAACTGTTTCTTTACCTTTGGATGTATTTCTTGATATTCATGTAAGTGAAGTTTAGGATAATTACCATAATTATATACGGGAATTTGTTCGCTTCTAACGTCTTGTAAGGGAGACGTTAGTCTGACCCATGAATGATGAAATGAGGTGTATCTTCCGTGGATTGTTAATTGCACAATTAATTGATGCTTTAACTCTGGGAATTCAGGCATCCCAGTTTGCACAGTTTTCATTGAGAATGTCATAGTACATCTGATATTCTTTTATTCCGTCTTTGCACCAATCCATTGGAAGGCGGATGGTAGACCAAGACATTGACTTTCTTTATACTGTAGTATTTATATATTTCTTGGTCAATTTTAGAGTTAAATTCTTCGCCATTGGCACTTATTAGCAAATTTGGCGTGGTGAACCCTCAGATAAGTGATTACCTTGTAACTGTTTCTGCTGTTTTATCCTTAATTGGAACCAAGATCACATACCATGAGAAATGATCAGTACCAACAAAAAGATACTGATTGTGATTGGTAGTTAAGTGTAATTTATGTAAGTCAACCGCAACAATGTCTCATGGTTGGTTAGGTACGGAATATTTCCCTATAAGAGCTGGTGATAACGTGTAACCTTTGTGTCTTGTACATGACTGACATTTGTCTATATGATCATATATGTCTTTGCGTAATGCTGGCCAGTATGACATTCGGGCCTTCCTGACTGTCCTGTCCTTTCCAGGATGCTCTTCATGTGGACTGTTGTGTATTATCCTTAACCCCACCCAGTCCTGACCGTTTTTTTACCCAACCCACCCTCAGAACCAGACCGATTTTCAACTTGTCTTTTTTTGGCTCAAACATTCGCTTTTGGTGAGAAACATCGAGAATTCAGTGAGAAAGCACTCACATGAAAAGAAAAATATCATAAACAGGTAAGGGATCCCTCACCTAGATACCGGTTTCCATGACGCCGCGCTTCATAAAAGATGCTCCCTATGCGAGGGAAACTTAACCAAAACCACACAGCCTCGTAAATATTTATTTATTTGGTATGAATTTATATGTAGTACAAGAGTATATTGCTTTTCACACAGTAATATAGGCGATATAAACGTTGTTCCCTTACCAAACACATCAACATATCACACTTACCTTGGCGATGTTACCTCCTCATTACATCTGTTCATTACTAACTCTGGTGCCATGTAATCTTTGTCCTTCACATCAGGAATCACTTTCGCCTTGAATTTCATTGTTGGAGAGACCATGGTGCTACGTGTCTTCACTGGCCAGGTCACTGCTAACAGGTGAGTTGCGAGAAAATAGCGCACCCCCCGGGGGGGTTGTACAGGGTCAGGCAGTGTTGCCGCCTGGCCATGGGTAGAGGAAGGTCTCCCATATATGCCTACCAAAAATTGCCCGCGAATCTGAAATATGTGGAAATGATGGGCCTTGCAGTTGACTGACATACGATGCACATGGGGGGGGGAGAGATGGGTTTGGGTGTGACGTGCATTGTACGTCGGGGGGGGAACGGGGCGGGTTAAAATGTGAG
The DNA here is from genome assembly GCA_018397915.1 of Birgus latro. Classification (NCBI taxonomy): domain Eukaryota; kingdom Metazoa; phylum Arthropoda; class Malacostraca; order Decapoda; family Coenobitidae; genus Birgus; species Birgus latro. Next base: position 5,730 of record JAGKTI010037644.1, on the reverse strand, counting down.
GTATATACTAGGAATGATTAACTGCCTAATATTTTATAATTTGGTTGTCCTGGATTTGCCCTGTATAAGGCATTGTTTACCACTGTGAACTGTTTAAGTGGTACTTGTAACATGGGTAATGGTACATCATCGCCTGACTCGAGATGATATACTACTTTAGACCATACCGGGTTCTGTCTCTATGCCCTTGAGATTTCTTGATTCGTAGGGATCATTTCACCACTTTTGGAGAGTGATTCACGTGGACTCATTGTAGTGACATTGGCTGACGGATTTTGTGATAAGGCATCTGCTGCCAAATTTACTTTACATTGTAATTCTGGATTTTACATTTCTATCGTGTTCTTCTCTCAGAGAAGAGTTTTTCTTAGTGTAAATGCCCACGAGAGGCTTGTGGTCTGTGTATAGGTGAAATTCGTATCCATACTCAAGAGCACAAAATTTCTGTAGAGCAAATATTACTGCTAGAGCTTCTAAGAGTGCTGTACAGTAATTTTTCTCTACTCCTTTCATTTGTCTACTGGCAAAAGCAATGGGTTGGTATTTACCTCGTTTATCCTCTTGCATCGGTACATCACTTAAACCTCTGAGGAAGGGATCTGTGCAAATTATGAATAGTTTTGTGAAATTAGGAGAGACCAAGCAAGGTGCACATGTAAGTTTATCCTTTAATTCATTACATGCTATTTTTTGTTCCTCTCCCCACTGAAATACCGCTTGTTTTTTTCAGCAAGTGAAATAATAGTTCTGCTGTGTGAGAGAATTGTTGTATAAATGCTTTGTAGTACCCGGTGAGCCCTAAAAATGGTCTTACTTCATCCACAATTGTGAATTCAGGGAAATCCCTTACTGCTTGTATATTGGCCTCAGAGGTGTGGATCCCTCTGCATGTAGTCTGTGGTGTAAGAATTTTATTTCCTTAAAGCAAAATTCACATTTAGACACTTAACCCACCCAGTCCCGACAGTTTTTTTTACCCAACCTACCCCAAGGTCCCGACCGATTTTCGACTTTTTGTTTTTTGGCTTAAACCTTCGCTTTTGGTGAGAAACGTCGATAATCCATAGAGAAATCGCGATCCTGAAGTTAGAAATGTTGATACAGGCGTCACTCAACCTTACGTTTTCCTTCTTTTTCAGGGTATCTGGCTAAAGAAAATGAACTATGGAAGGGTTAACTAATTCAAGCCACTTTAAATTACGTATTTATTTCATTTATTTGGTACGAACTTATGTGTAGTACAAGTCTATATTGGTTTTCACACAATAATATAAGCGTTTATAAGCATTGTATATGGCACCTTCCTTTACGACATTACCACCTCATCACTTTTGTTTTTTCTACCTCTAGCTTCTTTGTTTCTTTGTTCTCCACCTCAGGAATCACTTCCACCATGAATTGCGTCATTGGAGAGACCGTGGGGCAACATACCTTTACTGGCCAGGTTACAGCTAACAGGTGAATTGCCCAGTCTAGGGGGGGAGGGGGGTTAGGTGAGGCCAGGCAGTATCACTGCTTGACAGCAGGTAGAGGAAGGTCTCCCACATATGCCTACCAAAAATCACCTGCGAATGTTGAAAAATGTGCACACAATGGGCCTTGCAATTGAGTGACGTACGATGCACGTCGTTGGGTCTGTCCACAGAAAAAAGTAGCGACGTGCATCGTACGTCGGTGGGACTCGGCGGGTTAAAGACATAAAACGAAATGCATCAGATTCATCTAACTACAAGCTGGTGATGGTATCTTCATGTTTAAAAACTTTTAGAATTACAATTTTAAGACCTTTTAAAAGAAAAGTGTGTTTTTTACTGTAGGCAGTTAGGATTTAAAGAAGGACTGTCTACTGCTGATGCCTGTTTTTTTAATTAAAATAAACTATTAGACCACAGACTAAAGGAGGCAGAATACTTTATGCACTTTTTATAGGTCTGTCTAAAGCTTCTGATAATATGAATAATTATAAACTGGGGAACATTTTATTGGAGAGGTAATTTCCCTCTGACATTTTAATTATTGTGAATTATTTACGGAACACCAGTGCGAGAATTATTTGGAATAATTTTTTTTAGTAAATATTATCCAATCAATAGAGGTGTTCATCAAGGGGAAGTTTTCTCTCCTTTGCTTTTTAAATTATACATTGATAATATAATTAAAACCTTACCGAAGGTGAATGTTGGATGTTGCCTTGGTCTTTTTAGAGTAAATATCATTGCATATGCAGATGACATTGTAATGAGGTGTAAAAAAAAAAAAATGTTACTGTGTAAAACGTTTGAGACGGAGGTAAATAATCTGGAGCTGAAAATTAAGAGATATAAATAAAAAATTATGACATTTAATACAAGAAAAAATAAGGGGGACAGAATCCCTTATAAATAAGTATGAAGTACTGAAGAAATATAAATATATAGGCTATATAATTCAAGATAGTTTTTCAGATAAATATGAAATTGAGATAATATTTAATTATTTTTATTCTAAATTCAATTTTGCATACAGGAAATTCAAGAATATTAATTCACAGACGTTACTGTTTTTGTTTAACCTGACGCGTCCAGGCAGATTTTCCACCACTGCTCCTCCCCAATCCCGGCAGATTTTGGGAAAAAAATTCTTTTGGCTCAAACTTCTGCATTTGGTGAGAAACGTTGAAAATTCATAAAGAAATCATGCCCAGAGAAAATGGTAGCCTGGGAGGGTAACTATTTCAAACTGCTTGATTTAGGTATTAATTTATTTATTTGGTACGAAATTATATGTAGTACAAGAGTATATTGGTTTTCACACAATAATATAGGAGATATAAGCATTGTTCACTCACCAAACACATCAACATATGGCACCTTCCTTTATGATGTTACCACCTCATCGTTTCTGTTTGTTTCTTCCTCTGGCTTGTTTTTTCCTTTGTCCTCCACCTCAGGAATCACTTTCGCCTTGAATTTCATCATTGAAGAGACCGTGGCGCAACATGTCTTTACTGGCCAGGTCACTACTAACAGGTGAGTTGCTGAGAAAATGGTATAAGGGGGGGAGGGGTGGTCAGGTGGGGTCAGGCAGTATCCTGGTAGACATATGCCTACCAAAAATCACCCATGAAACTTGAAAAATGTGCAAATGAGAGACCTCGCAATTGTAAAACGTATGGGTATTCATTGGGTGTCACTGGCAAAATGTGGTGATGTATCCATATGTCAACAGGACGCCCCGGGTTAAGGCGAATTATTTCCCTTATTTTTGGTTATCATTATGGGACTTAGAAAACACAAAAAGGTCACCTGTTTAGAACAGTTAAAGCTGCATATGCTAATGCAATAAAGAAAATATTTAGTTTACCATTAGTAACAAGTAATCATAATGTGTCCAAGATAGCTGGTCTTTTTTTGCTAAGGCATCATGCAGCACACAGGCAAGATATATGAAATCTATTTCTAAAGAGGAATGTTTTACTTAGGATGAATATTGCTGTTTATACCTTTGGCTATCATTTTATCCAGCTTTGTAAACACTTCAGTGAAAAATATAAATATTATGAGTATGGAAACTGATATTATTAAATCAGGATTGCTTTCATGAAAAAAACAAGAGGATTGCAAGTTACCGTGTGAACAAATAAAAAAATATATGTGAGTCTGAATCACTTAGGTGGTAATGGGCTGTGACTGTGCTGCAATATGTAAATATGTATTGTAGTATATGTACAGTTACCTCTACTTGTAACGAGTACAGTAGGTGGTGCGTTTGGTGAAATGTGACACCACTGTACAGTTTATTTACATCGTAGTAATAGAATGTGAATGGGCAGACCCGGCAGAGCTTTCCCTCCGCTACAGGAACTAGAACCCACAGAAACAGTGTTCTATCGTCATACTTTGTCTGCAAATACAAGTGTTTGCCACGTATGTACAGTGGAAGGTAGAGAGAAAAACAAATAGTAATGCCATTGGCTCCCTTTGTTTCTCTGACAAGAGATGACTGTGAGGCGAGGTGGAACCAAGGGTAGGGGGGACAGGTGGTGGGGACACATGTATCGAAACTTTGTCGTGTTTGGTTTAGAAAGATGAAGGGTGTGATTATGCAGATGTTCTGAGGTGGTCTGTAACTCCGTATGCAATAACGTGTATTGGATGAATGTTGAAGTCTTAATGTTCGTCATAGAATGTGGTAGTTGAGCATAAATGTTAGAAGGAGTGATGTCCAGTGTCTCGAAACGTGGTTCAACATAAGTCTAGTAAGTGTGCGACTCAACCGCTGTAACAGTTTTATGGCTGAGTCATGATTGTCATAAGTGATTCATGATGATGCATGTAACAACGGTCATGCCATGTTGTGCATCACCCTGTCTATTTTATTGTGAGGGAAAGCAATCTTTATATTCGCAGTTCATGGTATAAGTAGATGTCCTGTCTCACAGGATTATAGCTGCTTTGAGTGTTGGACAGCTGTTGGCTTGTTGTGCGAAGATGTTGCACAGTTATAATACTGATGGATCGGCCGGAGGTAGAGAGATACTGTATTTGCACAATGAATGCATATCTTGTATCATAATAATTGAAATAACGGTATTACGGGTGTGCTGTCCACAAATTATATCAGTTTCTTTGAGGTGCTATTTCATTAGTCTGTATAGCTGTGATACAACATCCACAGACATTGATCATCGTCTATTATATTTTCTTTAAAACATTCATACATTAGTTTTCATGCAAGTATTACACATTCAGGCCCTCCTTAGCTTCAGACCCATTATACTCTTTAATCGTGTCTACACATACACTGTTCATCCAGAGCGAGCAATATTTCCTTTACCGTGCATGTCTGTCCGTTGTCTGCCATTATACACATCGCACCAGGCAATAGATATATTTTGTGTAGCCGTGGCCACATACTGAAACCATGTGTATGTGGCAGTTCGTTATATGCCTGTTTGTCACACACAAACGTTGCAGACGTCATCTACTTTAACATGGATCTAGATTGGCCAGTTACATTACTGGATCCTGCACAAACAAGGCTAGACTACGCAATATTCCTAGCAACACCACACCACTGAAATGCCTGTGTAATAATGAATGCTTGTTCGATACTATCCTTGCAATTTCATGACATACAATGGTCACACATGACATATCAAACGTAGGACAATGGGAAGCAGGACCTAATACATCATGTGTAATGTGTACTGGGCTCTGTGGTGGTGGTGATTGTAGATGGGAAGCGAAACGTCGTTATAGTATAGTTGTTTAGAGCCATCGTACGAGATTCATAACCTCAAGTTCGACAATAAATTTTGATATTACGTTATCTGTGATGTCGTGTCCCATGACGCTGAACATTGAAAACGATATTCACAAGGCAGTCAGAAATAGAACAGAATATTTGGTAGGTAAGGGGGAGGAGAGGTGGGACGGGTATAAGAAGAGGAAGGAACTGTTGCAGGAATCGAGAGGGTGGGAGGGCTTGACCACCTTGCTTGGTGGTGTGTGTGGAAATGGCCCGTTATGGAGTAGGAGCGAGTGAGGATGTGGGCAGGTGGGAGTAGCGTTGTTGCCAGTTACGTTTTACAGATTGCTGACGTTTATTACTCTATAATCCACGTTCGATCATTAAATGCTTTAGTATTCTCTATACATTGTTTCGTGCCACTTATTAGTTATTAACCTTGATTTACGTATAATATAATGCAAATATTTCCTTCACCACCACTCAAAAGTTCAGCCAATC
>JAGKTI010037643.1:0-10856 GCA_018397915.1 Birgus latro | reverse complement strand
AGTCAGACACAGATGGATGGATACAGACAGGCGGATAGGCTAGTACATACAAATTCAATGGGCCACACCCTCATTCACTATTCAAGCTTAAGCAATCCTAACTTCACCCTGCAGGTACAAACATCCACACTTATATAGCCTTCATACAACACCGCTCCCTCCCCCACCGCAAAAAAAAGAAAAAAATCCATCATACTGAAATGGATATACCCACCAACAATTCAATACTATTAGGGACCGGAACCAACTAACAATAGGTTCGCTGTTGAGTTAATTACAACCAGCCAGGGATCAACATAACAGCGTCCAGGCGTTCTGTTTGCATGGTACAAACCTCATTAATAGAGACTGTTTCCAGGTCCCTTCTGCACGGAACGCCTTTCCTGGGTTAAATGTAATACTTGGGCAAAATATATAACGACGTATTACAGAGTTATACTGTGTGTGTGTGTGTGTGTGTGTGTGTGTGTGTGTGTGTGTGTGTGTGTGTGTGTGTGTGTGAATAAAAATGTCTGCAGAGAGAATAAAATTAAAGCAAAATGGAGAAAAATGAAAATAAGCTGCAACAACATTTCAAAGTGCTAATGGTGCTCATGGAAATTACTTTTAACCTATCTAACCTCATCAGAATAACGAGACTTTCTTTAGCTTGAGTTTAACTGACTAGCGGTGGTCGTTGTACTAGCTACTGTAGCCCCAGGTGTGTATGAAATGTTAACCTAGTGGACTACAGGCTTCAACTGCCCTTCAGCGGTCCATCACTGTCCCTCTGGTGAAAACTGTAAATAAATGAGACCATCCTGCCGAATAGGTTAATGGATTCTGTTGTCAACTGGAGGGAAGTGGGGAAGTAGGAGAAAGAAGGGGATTAGGAATGGAAGAAAGAGGGGGGGAGGGGGAGGGAGGAATGAGGAGAACGGGGAAGGGAGATGTAGGGAGAAGGTAGAAAGATGAGGGGGGAGGGGGAGGGAGGAAAGGGAGGAAATGGCGAAGGGGAGGGAGGAATACTAGAACATTATGAAAAGGAGGGAGAAATGAACTAAAAAAAGGGAGATGAGCATAGAGGGTAGAGGAATGACGGGAATGGAAAGTGAAGATGAGACTGAGGAGGAAATTAGTCGGAAGGAGAATGAAGAGGAAGGGGAGAGAAGAATGAAAGAAAGAGGAAGGGAGATGCGTTGTGAGAAACTAAAGGGAAAGGGGAAAGAAGCTAAGAGAAAGGAGAAGGAAGGAGAAGCAGGAGGGGAAAGGAGAATTAGGAGGATGAGGAGGAAGGAAATGAGGAGGAGGGGGCGTTTAATAAGACATGATAATCAGGGGATGTAGGCAGAGGACAGGGAAGGGTTGGGGGGGACGGCAGGGAAAACGCAGAGGGAGAGAGACGCGGAAGTAATGGTAAGTACAGAGAGAAGGAGGTCAGAGGTGTGTGTGTGTGTGTGTGTGTGTGTGTGTGTGTGTGTGTGTGTGTGTGTGTGTGTGTGTGTGTGTGTGTGTCAAAAACAACACGGAAATGAGATAAGAAAATTGACCACAACACCAACAACGGACTGAAACACACACTACTGATAACGGCAGCGTCTCCATTAATCATTACCACAGTTGCTGGAGAGCATGCAACAGTTTGGGTTATCCTACAGGATGGATCTCTAAGAGTGAACTAGTTAGCTAAGGGTATACCTAACCCCTCCAGTTTGTAAAGCTTCTGCAAAGATCAATAATAAAACTGATTGAGGTCGCAAGAATGAAATATAAAGTGCGTGATCGGATTGAATGAATTAAAATCTCTGTCATATATTCTATTTATCTACCGCCTGACGACTTAACGAAAAGGACCTAAGGGCAATTCCGTCCCTACTGTGCAAAGAACGAACCATCCTCTACACCAGTATTCACTCATATACTTTTCTTACCTATCTTTGTATCTTATTTTCGTCTACTTCTACTCTTACAAACCACTGCTATACCATACACCCTCCTAGTCTGTCTCTCCAGTCTCTCTACCTCATCTTAATCTGTCTATATTCCCTTCTGAAATCATTACTCATCGTACATACACTCTCCCAGTCAATCTCCTGCCATCCATTCGCTCCACCTGGCTGAACGACATCAAAGTATCACACCTCGCTTTACATTTCTCAACACATCACCCTTCACTCTATATCCAACACATGGCTGTTTACTGGCTTTTATTTCTCTAAGTCACTCACACACACTTCTAAGGCAACCTGTCTGTACTACCCATTCTTGCGTCCCTCTAGCATGTTGCACGGTTTACTGGTGTACATAAGTGTTGAAATTACTACACTGTGATGCCTCTAATTCGCTCCACAGGCATTTTGGGGGCAGCTTCATGCTACTGCCTTTACCTGCGTCTCTACAGCATCCTGCACGCTTCACTGCAGTACGTTAATTATATTTCTTTTTGCACAACACATTATCTCTGCTGAATAAAGTCTAACAGAAACCCTAAATTATGTCAGATGTCACCGTCGTGATGGGGCTATCAATGCAACTCGCTCTTTAGTCAGGAAAATAAGCGGAAAATAAGAAGGAAAAAAGGAGAGAAAATCCGCTCCTCTGGTGGCGGCGGAGTGGCTATAAACAGGGAGCGGCTGTGAGGCGGAGACAATGATACTCTAATTATGGTCATAATTTGGTACACGAGACCTGGGCCTCCCTCCCCCCCTTACCACAGATGCTCCACTCCCACCCTCAGCGTTAATGACTACCTCTTTCTCTCCCAGCTATCTACCCATTTATCTATTTATCTATCTACCTATATATCTATCTATTAATCTACCTACCTGTCTGTCTGTCCTTCTACTGATGCCAGAGCGTGCACAGGTGGTCCTGACATTACTGACAAAGTTATGGTAAGCATTGTTGAAATGATATTCAGAAAATTGTACGGAATTTCATGATGAATGCTGATGTAATTATAACGCAAGTTTTGGCGAAAATTAAACAGAATTTGCATTATAAATCAAACTGACGAGGTTTCAAAACGAACACGAAGAAAATTTCAAAGCAGATACAAACGAAAATCAATTGAAAAACAAAAACTATAAAACAAACAGACGAAAACGTAAGTATACACAAATAAAAGTTAACAACAAATCGACATTATGAAACAATCAGACAAGACTTCAAAGGAAACACAGGCTAAAATTAAACAAAAATTGAATATGATAAAGCAAACAGACGAGAGGCGAAAACAAGCACGAACTATAATTTCAAAGTAAATACTGGCGCCCACACTTTCATCGCCATCATCCCAAGCCCGTCATTACCGAGGAAGGCCAGGTGGTAAAGCAGCCCTAATGACAGACAAGCGCTCCACCACAAGACCCCCAAAGCCGATACTAAAATACACAACTGTTTCCCGCTCATTACGCGGCTCTCCAGACGAAGAGCCTCAACCCCTATAACGGGTATGTTCCAGCATGATGTACCCCCTTTCAGCGATTCCCTATAGCGCGTTCTGTTTTAGCCTAATGAGGATCCGTAACTCTAATACCGTGTTGGGTACTAACCTGACAAAGATCCCTAGCCCATTTAAGCAACGCCCTACAGTATAGTGCGACTGTTTTAACCCGATGAAGACCCCTAACTTTTGTGAGCGACTTCACATAGTGCGTTTTCTCTATACCAGACAAAGATTCTCTACAGTGTATTTGCTCTAACCTGACGTAGACGCATAACCCCTCTCAGCTATTCCCGAACGTACGTTTGTTCTACACCTGACAAAGACCCCTCGCCCCTTTAAGAGACTCCCTTTAGTGCGCTTGTTCTTACCTGGCGAAGCCTCCAAACCTCTTTAACGACCCCCAAACGGCGTGTTCCTTCTTCCCTGACGTAGAACCCTAGCCCACTTCAGCTCAGGTGATGACCAGGTGTTGTCAGATTGGAGGGCTGATTTGAAATATGACTTTCTCCTGTAAAACTAGTAATGTAAATTGCGGTGAAGTGGAAAATCATCTTTATAGTCAGCAATAAAACCTTACCACAGAGCAATATTTCTGCAATTCGGTTTACTGTGGACTTAACAGCCAATAAAGGGCGTGAGATATGGTGGTTTAAGACAAGTACTTACTGTATTTCATTCTAACTGTGGGCAATTTTATTCAGCAGGGTTAACGACTTACCGTATTTTATTCTAACTGCGGACGATTTTATTCAGCAGGGTCAGGGGCTCATTGTATTTCATTCTAACTGCGGACGATTTTATTCAGCATGGTTAAGCCACTGGTAAGTGAATAATATCAAACTCTCTGTAACCATTTCATAGCACTACCGAAACTTACGTATTCTGCCCTTCCCAACATCGGACGATAATATTCAGCACAGAACCCTTTAATACCACCTGGATAACTCTCTCACAGTATTGGTAGAACTGAAGTAATCTGTTCTGGTCTGCGTCTGTCGACTTTATTTAGCAGAATGTAACTCTAAGCAACCAGCGGTATAAGGCAACCCCACCCACCTCTGACCCACCAGTAAATATACGGTAAAAACGATAAAAATAATGTAAGACCACAATTACACCGTGAAATATGCAGAAATGAAGAGAAAGTAAAGTGGAACACGAACCTCAGGGGCCACAGAAGTGCTTACCTCCCAGTAAGTGTTCGACAAGGGAGAAAAAAGCCAGCACTGTAAGTCAAACAGGCGAGGATTGAAGGCTCCTGGGCATCGAACCAATTACCCATAAGTCCCACAGTACAAGCAAGGGCCACTTTTTGCTCTATTTATACTTGAATGCTTTCCCCTCCACTAATGCCATGAAGAAAAATGGCGCTAGAGAGCGACTGTATCTCGATTTATGAAAAATTTTTCCCCAGTAAACTCAACGCCATGTATAAACTGCGCCCAGTCATATGTACTGAAGCAAGTGAGTTTGGACTTATTTCTTTTCGGTAGAGTGAACACCTTAATTTTTCCACTTCAACTCGATCTCGGCATTATGCATTTTGTCCTTGCTGCCTCCAAAGTATTATATTGAATTCATTAAAAAAAAAACTCTATGGCAGATGAATGGGTTAATATAGGCTGTATCAAATCCCTCAAATCTGAAAGACTAACTGTACTTTGTCCACTTTAACTAGGCGTAAAATTGCCATCTCTCTATCTTCTATGCTAAGCTATAACAAGAGATGAACATTAAAGAATGGTGCTAGTCACGATGAAGTTCTGTGGATTAAATGGAATGATGTAGTACTGCCTTATTCTGTCACACAACTACGTGGAACAGGCTGCAAAAGGGGTAAAAATATCCGTCAAGCAGAAGTGAATAAACTGAAAATCAAAGAATAAAGTAAAAAACACGTCATCAAACTGAAGAAAAACTATGTCAGGTCATACTCTCCCCCAGCTCCCTCTCCCTCACGGTACTTTCACCCCCTCCCACTCCCTATCCCCCTACTCCCCATCCCCAATCCCCCTCCCTTTTTTCACTCCCTATCCCCTCCCCCTCCCTTTTTTCACTTCCTATCCCCTCCCCCTCCCAGTCCCCCCTCTCCCAAGTTAATTCAGAGGCGTGTATTTCTTCTCGTTTTGGGAGTTTGAAAGCTCGGCCGTCACGGAGCAAAGAGCAAGCCGATGGCGCCGTAAGTCTCGAAAAATTATGGAGTTTGATCTCGGTGGGACCTGGAGACGGCAGCAACGAAAATCCAACACTGTGAGCCCATGAATATATAACGCTACATGTGCATCCGACGGCAGAAGCTCAACAAATACTTCTCCTCCTTTTCTTGCCACTGTCCCCTGTTGGCTGACATTCCTAGGCTGTGTGAGGTTTGATAAGTTTCTCCACCCATAACGCTACTTGTACTGAGAGCAATAGTTAAACCAAAGACTGCCACCCTTATTGTTAGGTTGCTGTGGACGTTATGATGAGGACGCTTTTCTTTATTTTTCCTACAGACAGACTCTCTTAATTTGCTTATGAAGAGAATGGGTACGTGGAGAAAGCTTCGGACTCCTTTAATCACATATCTCCCATAAGATTTAAAAAACATCTGGCAGTAGCAAAAGTAAGATATAAAAAATTCATCTTACTGAAAGGATTAAGGGGAGCCAATATGTTTTCAAATATTTCAATTAACGTCTTCCCAGCGTTAGACATGATTAAGTATTTATATTCAGGCTAACACCAGACGAGTATTAAAAAAAAAGCATCATTTATCTTTTCAGCTCGAGGACGTTCCGAGCTCAAACGAAATTGAATGACGGCAGTAAATGTGAAACAGAAAAAATTGTACTGGAATTTAATGCAGACTTACTTCTACCCCATGCAATCCGAAAGTTAGTTCCCAAGATAAATATGATGAATGACGGTTGCCACACTAAATTCTATAATTATCTCAGTGGTGAAAAGCTTAATGAGTTCAGGTTATCATCATCACACAATCCTGTTATAAGGCATCACACATAACCGCCTCTCCACGCACCAAGTTGTCACCACTTGCCTCACATATCACCACCCTAATGACGCCACACCACTCAACAAACTATTGCATATATCGCGACACCACACCACACACCACACCACACCACTCAACACACCACTGCATACATCACTACACCACTTACCACCACAAATTCCACACCGCACGCCACAAAACACCACACCACACCACCAATTATTACATGACCATAAAACATTCAAATCACGGCACTCATAATAACAATGTATTTGTTTACATGTATTCTGCAACTCTGATTATACTTGATTCTGATAATCAACAATATAACCCTCAGTGTCTAGTGTTTGCATAGAGACTAATAAAATGACAGCAGGATAACTACTCATATACTCATTATTACCAGACTTTTTTGCAACATATGAGTGATCGTCCTATTTTTTTTTTAACTACAGCTTCAGCATAATATTACATTCTAACTAGCAAGACCCATCCCTCACTTGATTAGGTTACCAAAGTTAAGGATATTAATGGTATAAAATTTTGTTTTCCACGCCCAATCAATCCTTCTGTAATACTTCAACGCTGTATCTAAGAAGAGAAATATCCTCCCCCAAGACCCTCAGCCATTAAAAAAAAAAAAAAATACTAATGCCAAACCCGTCTCCTGCCCGTATATTCATCTACAAAAATTTCAGTTCTCGGTTTTGAAAACTGGCAGTGTACGTCGATGAAACATGCAGAGTCACTGCGATTTAATCTTGTTAAAAAAACGTCTGTCTTAAAAAAAAAAACCAGCAATCGTATAATCACCGTGGATAATAAATCGGCAAAACCAGTAATCATGGTTTGCGTGACAAGTTACAAAGGACGAGGGCCATCATCTTCATTCTTAAACAGAGGAACGGAAGTCCTATTTATTTCAGTCAGCAGAGCACTAAGTCACACGAGTAAATCTCGCTAATGGCTCCACGAGGCTAGGTAACAAACACCCTCGGAACGAACGAAAATAATTCATATGCGCGCGAATAAATTACCGCTAAGGATGAAAAAAAGATTAATAAATGTCTGGGGCAGCGTATAATGTGCCGTAATATTTTCCATTGTGGAGGGAGCATTATGAGACTTGAGCGGGGTGTTGTGTACGGCGGGCACGACCACAGCGGCCACCAGTTACGGGTCTGGAATAATAATCGACCTATAATTTTGCTTGTACTTTACCCGCCTATAATTGGTAACTGGGACCAACAGGCGTTAGGATGGGCAGCCACAGCACAAAAACAATGATTATAAAGGGAATTTAAGCACAAAGATATTAAGACAGCTACATATTCATACTTAAAATTGACCTAAAATTTTGTTTCTCCTTTACCCGCCTATAAATGGTACCTGAAATGCTTAAAAGGCGAGTCAGAACACAAGTAGAAGGCTTCATAGGGATTCTAAACAAGATGATACCACAACCATACCACATCACCAACCACCAACGCACACCATCAAAACATCAGCACAATACACCAAACCACCATAATCACACCACCACAACCATCAACCCCTCCCCACCACTTACCAACCCCACCGGTGCGCCAAACAAGACAGCGGGAAGTAGGCCTCGGGGTCCTTGGGGAGACTGTTGCCCTTTGATGCTAACTTTGCCTGAACTCGGGCCCCTCGCAGGTCCCCCAACGCAAACACGGCGAGATAATTGTGTCCTCTCATCGGATTATCCTCACCATCGGAGACGCATTAAGATGATGAACATTTTTTGTCGGTTTTACTCCGTTTAACCTCCTCAGTTCACTGTTTTTCCATTTCTCTCGTTACCATCATAAGGTGATTTTTTTTTTTTTTCAGATTTGGATGAGACCATTAATATAGGTGGGGTTAATGAATGCTGCATCCAACAAAAATGAAAAATAGTTGTCAGACAGGAATTATATAGGAGTGCTTCAATAACCATTCTACTGCATTACGTTGATTAAGTCGTCTGAACAACATCGTCTGCTTCTTGGCCATGTTAAAAATACAGTATATGAATAAATAAATTAAACGCTACTCTACCAAAGGGGTTAGCGGAGACTGCTCCTAACCATTTCTCCACCAGCCGTCTCCTACACGCCAAAAAAAAAAAAAAAAAAAAACTTCTAGCTGAAACCAAATAAAAGAAGAATGGCTATCAAACACAAAGAAGAAAGGCTGTCAAATAAGAGAAGAAAGGTTGTCAAGTAATGAAAAAAGGTTATCAAATAAAAGAAGAAAGGTTGTCAAATAAGAGAAGAAAGGGTGTCAAATAAAAGAGGCTGTCACTGTACGGAAGGCGTTACTAGATATTGTTTTTAATTCCGTTCACACGAGCCGTTTGTCTTACGGTGAATCATTAGGGGTGGTAGCGATACATTAAGAATAATAATCACGTACTCTATGGCTGAACACCGAATATCTATTACTCCTGTACATAAGTAACAACGTGGGAGTGTAGAGGCTGTTTTTCTGCTGACCAGTATTGCTTAGATTTTTGTTGTGTTTCTCTTTCTAAGTTGAACTAAATTTTTAAAAAATGACTGCGGGAGAAATGGCCTAAAACAAAAACATCGCAATGGAGATAAAACCCAAAAGAATTTTAGTGATTCCGACACGGAAAACTATAAAAAAAATACTTAATCTGAAATCCACAAATTGATATAATAGTATCCGAATGTCAAAGTAGCAGTTTTTTTTTTTTTGAGGGGGGGGGGGGAGGAGGGGGGACAATGGAAGGTTAGGTAGGTAGGGAAGGAAAGGGGGGAAAATGTCACAGTAATTTCTCTGCAACTGAAGTCTCGTGAGGCAAATCTGCTACAAATGAGACGCAACTCCGAGACGACGAATTTGCCGGCAGGAGCAAGTTTGGGTTCTTGTCTTTTAGAGAAAATGCTTCCCTTTGTCCGGCAAGCAAGCATTTTAGCCAGATTGTTTTCTATCTATTGCCAAGCGCCTTAATCCCGTAAGGAGTCGCTTTGTCCTCTGCCAATTAGCTGCCCTTCTTCCAGGTCATACACCCTTCTATCATACTCGTAAATCTAGAAAACCCGACTGCCTCTAACGCACTCTATACTTCCTCCAAAGGCCGAACGAGAACAATGATAAAGTTGTGCGCGACAGTCTTGTGGATGGAAGGTGTGAAATATATTGCACTGTATTTGAGTTGGGTTCAGTGCGATACATTCTCCACTAGCTTATTGAACAAAGAGTTACAGCGAAGCACGACCTAAATGGAGAGGGAGTAAAGACGTGGGGAGGGGTGTGGGAGGATGCGGGGCAGGGGAGGGATTGGCAGGGTGTGGGAAAGAGGGAAGAGGGTATGTGGTGGTAAAAGATGGAGGAGGAGATAAAAAAAAAGGAAATGTGTGACAGACAAGAAAGTGGGTGGGAAGAGGGTGGTGAAGGAGAAGGAGAGAGGTGTAGGGTGACAAAGGGAGTAGGGAAAAGGGTAAAAAAAAAAAAGTGTACACAGATGGGAGTGAAAAAGAGAGGGAAGGGTTAATGGTGGGGTGGAAGGTGAGCCTGTGGAAACAGGACTGGGGAAGGGGAAATAGAAGGGGAGAAGATGAAGGGTAGCAGGGAAAGCAAGGTGGGAAGAGAGGAAGAAAGGATGAGTAAGGAACCATCGAGGATATGGAGGGAGCTTGTTCTGTACAGTGATTACAGTAAAGATTCATGAATTTCAGGAGGCGCTCTCAGGTCATAGTCATTTTGCCCCATGGGCCTTTGGGTGAGTTCTTATGCTTTCATGGCAGACGAATGAAGGGGGGAATCGAAGAGGGAGGGAAGGGAGGACTGAGGAAAGTAGAGGAAAGGGAAAAGAAGTGTAGGGAGAGGGAGGGAAGAACAGAGGAAGGGAAAGGAAAGGAAGGATTGACAAGACAGAGAAAGGAAAGAATGGACGGGGAAGGGGGGGATAAGGGGAAGGCAAATGGGGTTCAATAGGGATGTAATGGAAAGAAGGGTAGGAGACACAGCTGGAATGGGGTGGCGTCCATGGGGAGTGATAATACTGAGAAATCTATGGGGTACGCACAGCTGCCGGGACCAATCAGTTAGGGGCGTAGGGAGCACTCTATGGCACAAGTTCGATGACGCCTTTATCTCGTTTTTCTATATCCATTTTACTCTGATCTGTAAAGACCTCGTGTTGAAGTGGTTAATGAATGGTACATCTAACCCCTCCTGGTCAGTCTCCCCTTGAGCTGACAAAAACAAATAATCTGGAGACAGCAAGAATAAACCACGGGAGACGTCATTCTAGTGAAGCGGCTGATCTTTACAGTACCATGATGTCTTTATTCTTGTTTCTGCCAAACGACTTTACTCAGCTGGGGCTCCTGAAGGCTATAACTAACACCTCAAGTTTGAAAAGTCTCTTCTGAGATTAATAAAATCGTCCACGGATAATAA